>JAODLD010000136.1:4163976-4184394 GCA_026781065.1 Mormyrops boulengeri
TGATATATACATGTATATGTGTAGGATCACGTGTGTGTATGCTACATATATATAATACCTATTTGTAACATCATTATCATCATTATTATTGTTGTTAATGTTGATAGCATTGTTGTTATAATTTTTGTTGTTTAATGTCCTGGTATGTTTCTTACGGTTGTTTGTATGCTGTTTTCCCTTCACTTTGTTGTCTCCTTCCCACCGTTATTATTACTCTTATTATCAATTCTGTTTACCTTTGTTTTTTTTTTCTTTTCTTTCTTTTCTTCCCCTCTCTCCCCATGGTAATTAATGTCTGTTATTGTTAAGATTGTTGTTTCTGTGTCCTCCTCCCCCCCTCTTTTTTTTAAATTTTATTTATTTTTATTTTTTTATCATGGTATTATGACGGGTGAGTTTGGAGTGGCCACACTCTTCACACTGTAACTTTAATTTAATGTAAAAGTTGTCCTCCGAAGAGGGGTGGTGGTGGTGGGCTGAAAAAAAAAAAAAAGGTAAACAATGGAACATTCATCCCGTCAGGTCTCCCATTCTGTGTTTTGGAAACGTGCACAAGAATGAAACCATATGTAATGCCACAAGACAAGAGAATTGATCTTCTGCGGGTACTCCATAATGGCTTACATAACATTCCTCAGAAAGCTTCAATACAGCGATGCTGCATTTAGACTTATGGGCTACACCGCAGTGCACTGCCAATAAAATCCTCTTCAACAGGAAGAAATGTCCCTCTAGGAGAGAAGATTGATCACCCGGTGGGATCTAGAGTATCGACTGAAGGGGTCCGCGTATGTGTTACATACCATTTAAAAAGAAAACTTATGATTCTCGCTGAAGTGCTTATCAGCGAGTATAAAACAAGACTTGCAGGCCTGACAAAATGTCTGTCTGAATGATTTAATTGCATAGTGCCATTAGAAAAGAAATTACAGGACAGGGATTGCAAAAGAATTTCTATAACGCTTCACTTGGGGCGAAAAGCGACAGTTCATTAGCAAAATTGTTGTCAGTTCGCTTTGTTTACATATGTAATTGTAACATATGTAAGTCCAAATGTTACGCAAAGAATCCTACTGTTCCATTAATCAATTTCAAATCTTGTAATCACTTGTCTTTTTAATTGTTTCAGTTGTCTAGGAGAAGCAAACAGTGTGCACTCATATCCATATAGCTCCCATCTGCAGTGTTACATAGGTCGCAGGATTGATAAAGCAGGTTTTCCACCATTTTAGAAATTTGTGCTTACCTCCAGAAAGACTTCATGGGTGTGTCTTCATCAATTTATCAGGTCATATCTCTTGCACTTGTAATAATGATCTAATAATTGATCATGGGGGGCATGATTCAGGAGGCAATAATCCAGGAAATGCTGGTGATTTTCTAATAAGAGAAATGGGATGTTTTTTTTGTTTTTTTTTGGCTGGCAAGAAATTGAACGAGAAAAGCTTCCCACTAACATTTGTATAGGAAGCTACATTGAGGGTTGTGTCAACAGAGAGAAACGGCAATGTCAGCATACCTCTCATGCGCATCCAACAGATGCAGTCTGTCGTTTTATCCAGGTTAATTTTCTGTTGAAAGTTACCAGTCGGATTTGTCACAGAACTGGGCGAATGCTCCTTTTTCAATGCCTTTCGGTGGATTTTGAATTAATTTCATCCAGGTTAACTGGGGCTCATGTGGCACCATATAATCCTCTTAGCGGTATCATTTAGTTTTATGACGGAATCATTTCTGCCTTTTTCGCTATGTTCTTTGATGGAAATAGTTTTGTTGATGGATGCAAGTGCGTTTCCGTCAGCACTGTAATGCTTCACACATAAATTGTTGCTTGACCTTGTAGCTCAATACCTGCAATGTCTTGCCATGTTACAGCCTTAGTTCTGTCACCGAAACAATTCAGGAATATGGTGGACATGTTGGATAATGTATGTTATCACTGTCATGCAGGAGAAACCATGTTTAGAATGGGTTGTACAGGGAGTACACTAACTTCATTATGCATGCCTTGCCCGTCATACCCTGTGGCCGTATTTAGCCCCAAGGAAGAAGCAATAGTGAGAGAAGACATCTGAAAAACTCAGTATCACGGCAGTAGAGAACAGCAAAGGACCTCGCTGTCTACTTAGCAGAACTTCTGCTCAGCTAGGATACCATACTGTACATCCATCCATCGGTTTTCAATAACCGCTTATCCAGTCAGGTTTGCGGTGGTTTGCAGAGCTGCACATATTCAGTGTTGGAATTCGGGAGATTGGATTGATTAAGAAGTGTGCTTTTTTAAAGAGTACTTAGATTTTTTTTTTTCATCTTTTGATACAGTCTTCTGATGGCCTGAAATCACACTGCACCCCTGTTTCTCATCTCCAACAGTCAAGAGTTTTTTTTTTTTTTAGACTTTTAACGGATATAGAGGCTAGTATATGAGCGCCATGCTACAGTATTTATTTTGACATGTTAGACTTGGGAAGACAGGACACAGTCCTTAGCCAGCATATTTGAACAGATTGGTAAATCATTTTTAAAGAATGCAGCTGCTGTGACACTTTCTGAAACTTCTGAAATCTTGAACTTAGGGAATCATGATTTACTGCAGAAAAAATATCCAGACATTGATGAACAACTTATGCAAATCAGCTTGGATAAATGTGATTGCAGAACAACCAAATAAAAACGTCTGGGAACTCTAGTCAAATGACAAGTGTTCACTGTACCTGTACCTTATTACCAGTTCTGCAAGAGTGAAGTTCATTTTTCTCTTAGCCAGAGAAAAAAACTGCAGAGTTCATTGTCCAGTTCCACATGCCAGTGTAGCTCTTTCCCCAACCTAATGCCCAATTTTTCTAAGTGACTCAGATGGCCTCCTTGGGTGCCATCTTCTGAATGGGCATTGACTTGCCAGTCAGTTTCACTTTTCTTCAGATGGGGAACGCTGGCGTTGATGCTCGCCTTGGGTGCCACATTGGCTAGGACTAGCCGTGCTTGTGCTGATGCCCAAACCATTGTCTTCACTCCCAAACAAAGTCCCAGTTTCTTCCTTGCTACCCTGTGTCAAATGATTTCTCACCCTGAGTTTATTGGAACCAGCTAGTAACTCTCTAGTTATCTACATCATTATCTATTCAAATAATTTGTAAGCTTTTCTTCTCTGTTTCTTATTCAGAGCAAGGTCAACTGCTTCCGAAAGGGGTCACAGCAGAAAAAGTTTGTGAACCACTGACTTAAGCCTTTTGGGGTGAAGCAGACATGGAGTGAGGTAGCAGTGAGTGAGTCCTGGTTTTCTAGCATCACCAGATTATCCGTACAGTGCCAAAAGCGGTATAATGATGTCAGAAGGTGGGGAAGCTCGCTGCTAAATGAGTGCAGTTGTCCTGCCCCGCCCGTCCAGACCTCTCGTGACCATGCCCCCCTCGTTAACCTCATGTGGATTCCCCGTCTTTACCAGCTGTTTCCTGTCATTAGTTCAATGTATTTAGTCCACGTTTCAGTTTGTTTCCCCAGTCCGGTCATTGTATTGTCCATCTGCGTTTTACTTGCCTTGTTGTTTATTAAACCCCGTATTCCCTGATTTCTCCATCTCTGCTCGTGCTTCCCTGGGTTTATGCATGACAGAATGACCGGACTCCCGACTAATTCACCGAAGCTGAATACCTCCAGCTGATCGACGAAATGATCTACTGGGGCGTTCAGCCGGAGGTAAAAGAGGACCCTGCGGCTCGCTTCCTTGCTATTCAGGCAAGGGAGCTCTTAGAGCAGATCTCCCCGCCCAGTGACTTGCACCTCGTAGCGGAGGTACGAGCGAACCTGCTGCAGCTGAGGACAGGAGTGGCTGCAGCGATGGTAAGGCAGGTGGACCTGGACTGTGGAGGATTCCCTCTCCTGCCGTCCAGGCAGCCCGAATTCCCTGTCTCCCCCGTGGTAGCGGTTCCGCAAATAAAGTGGAAGGGGCGCAAATGAGGGGGCATGTCCATCGCTTTTCCGGAAACTCCCGCTTTGCCGCAGATGAGCGACATCTTTTCGGACGCCACCCTCCTCACGCACGACGCTCATCTGCTGGCACCTTCGTCTCTGCCTGCAGCGTCGCCTGCGCCTGATGCCTTTCTGCCTGCTGCAGCACCTGCGTCTGACGCCTTTCTGCCTGCTGCAGCACCTGCACATGATGCCTGTCTGCTTGCTGCAGCGTCTGCACCTGACCCAGGTCCCGCTCGCTTCCCCGAGTCCCTCAAAGTTTCTCCACCACATAAGCCAGAGAGAGCAGAGGAGACCCTGAGGAGGCTGCTCCGGTGGAAAGGGAAGCAGGCTCCCTTGGTAGGAGCCGCTGTGGCGCTCAAGGTCTCTGCTGTGCCCGCCATCGAGGCGCAACCCCTGCCGGTGGTTTCAGTGCCGGTGGTGGGGGCTGCACCCCTGAAGATTCCGACGACACCTGTTCTGGCTGCACCCCTGGAGATTCCTGTGCCTCCACCCAAGGTTCCAGGTCCAATGGAGCCTGAACCACCTCTAGAGATTTCTGCTCTCTTCCCCGTGGCCCGAGTTTCGGCTCTGTTCCCCGTGGCTCCAGTGCCTGCAGTGCCCCCCGTGGTTCCTGTGCCTGCATCGCCCCCTGTGGTTCCCGGCACGGCGGCTTCAGCTCAGCCCCAGGAGGTTCCTGTGCCGTCTCCCATGTTTCCTGCTCTCTCCCCCAGGTTTCCTGCTCTCGGGCCCAAGGTCCCTGCTCTCGCGCCCGAGTTTCTTGGGGCTCCTGTTCCGGCGCCCGAGGTTCCTGACCCGGCAGCCGACACGCCGCCTCGTGAGGTTCTCGACCCGGTGGCTTCAGCTCTGTCCCCAGAGGTTCCTTTGCGGGCGGTGGATGCTCCGCTCCCCATGGTTCCTGGTCCTGCTCTGTACCCCGTGGCTCCAGACCCGGCGGTTTTGGCTGCGCCTCATCACGGCAGATCCCGGCCGGGTTCCCGTCTCTCGGTCTCCTGGAGAGGGAGGGGACACCAGCGTCGGGTTTATGCATTACAGCAGTGGCTGGGCACGGGGACTTAATTATGCTTGTGTGTTCAATTTTAATTCTCTTTTTTTTATATTAAAAATATAAATAAAAGTATGATCTTTGTTAAACAAAACACAACCTACATTTTTAAGGTGTTTTAAAATGTATAAATAAAAGGCAATAGGGCTGTTATTTTTCTACATTTCACAATTTAGATTCCTTACCAGGCTACAGACGATTCAGCTCTTCTGCCAGCTGACCCTCCTTGCCCATGCTGCTGCCGGCATACACTCCTCTGCTGGCATCGGCACAAGCAGTTCAGCATCACGCCTTCTAATGTCCTCCAGTGTGTCCTCATTTATGTCCAACAGACATCCATCACACATGGCAATGTTACGCAGTATACAACATGCCACAAAGAATGCTGTGACCATGAGGGCGTATTGTAATGATCCATCTGACATATGGAAATACCTGAAATGCATTTTCAGCAATCCAATTACAGTACGTGCTTAATTCTGATAATGAACTTGAAAGATTTGTTAATGATACGGTTTGTTCTTTACTTAATATATATTGTTTTTCTTTTGGTGTTTCATTTAACACAAATCTCACATCAGTCACAGCCTTATGCACACACACAGTATTGGGAATTTCAGATCAGAATCTACAAATCCATATCAGAGTTTCTACCAGCCAGGTGACTCAGTACTCTGTGACTGACTCTTTATGCCCAACTGGTTGATAGAAGCAAAACACTGTGTGCGCGTGTGGATTCTATTTATAATACATTGTGGGGACCAAATTTTGATGTTGTGGGGACCATTTTTCAGGTCCCCACAAAGATCTGTGAATACAGTCAAAAAACAAAAAATTCCAAATCTTTTGTATTTTGTTTGGTTATTTATGGTTAAGGTTAGGCCTGGGTAGGGGTTACGGTCGTCATGCTGGGATTAGAATTTTCCCCATAGAAGTGAATGGAGAGTCCCCACAAAGGTATAATTACAAATTATATGTTGTGCAGTATACACACACATACACACACAGTTTTAATAATCTACCCTACACTTTCCCCTATTGACCATCATTATATACTTCTTACAGATGCTTTATGAGCTCTATTTAATGTATTCTTCAATCAAAATACTCCCAAACACATTTACTGATGGTACTCTGGGCAACAATTAGTAATGGAAATAGGCTGTCTTTCTTTCTGTCATTACTGTTATGTTTGTAACTAAATTAACCAGTAAATCATGGCCTGTGTCATAGTAACAAAACATAAATGACATCCCAAATAGATGGTATAAACAGTCTTTGTTCAATACTTTCAAATTTTACCCCTGCTACTATGTCTGTCACTGTTCAATCAAGCAACCTCTGAAATATTTTATGTATTATCCTAGCATGTCAAATGCACGGTGAATCACAGTTTAATGATATCTCTGAGTCATTGTAAGTGATATGATTAATTGCAAGACTATCAGTGCGATGACAAGTAACCTTTCAAATCAGCACATCCATTTCCTGAATTCGGCAGAAATATTTACTAATGACTAATTGGGAGAGGTGTAACATTTTGAGGGTATGGTACTGTATATGGTATGAAGCAGGTGATAAATGCAACAAAAGAATATTAGAAATAAATGATAATACATTGCTTCTGTATTTTATATTTTAGTTATGGTATATAACAATTACAAATGCATTTCAATACACATTTTTCATGTAAACAAATTGACGAGTGGATTAAATCAGATTTTGTGGGAGCCAGTATTTATATGCTTTTCTTATTTTTCATTTTATTTGCTGATTAACTGATAGCTTTTTATGCTTATGATACCCAATATGTCAAAAATCTGTTTTTCTTATACATCTCAGGATCCCAGACTGCAGGTAGTAATTTTGGAAAACTCATCTGTAGCCAGAAAGACAACCTTAAGATAACCTTAAGATAACCTTAAGATAACCTTAAGATAACCCTGGCAGATGGCAGTTCTTTGATCTGTCAACCTACAGCAAGACTGAGTACATAAACCTGCTAACTGTCTTCAAATACTGAGAGGCTGGAGACTTTGGACAGGTAACTGGCTGCGTAGAGTGGCCATCAATTATCAACACACCCTTTTAGAAATGTTGTTGAAATTTAAACATAATACATAAACATTTAGGCATTTTAACCAGCAATCATTTCACAAAAAAAAATTAACAATCAATTAAAAGAAACCCTTCAATGCCTTCACCTCATCGGCACCTCTCAGTTACCACTTAAAGAAACATGCGTTTGGCCTTGTGATGTGAAAAGGAAGAGGCAATCTAGAGCTTCAGCTTTTTATGCAGCGTGCAAGTCTTCCTCAGTTATGTATTCATTTTTGGAACTGTTTTTTATTCTTCACCAGAGCCTCTGTTCCCATAGAAGAGATGAAGCCAGAAGATAGCATGATGCTACCATGACTATGCTTGACCAACAGCTCAAGTGTCAAGTGGGCTTTTATGTCATATAATCCATATGCATGAATACAACAGCACAAAATAATGTTCCTCCAGGACTATGGTGCAACATACAAACAGCAAGTAACAAGGGGAAGATTCCTCAATTCTTAAAGTGCAGAAGCACAAGACTGTGTGAAAGGTCCGGACACAAGGGTTTTATATATGTAGTGCAATATGCACGCATGAACAATAAATAATACAGACGGAAAATAATTTGGGTGGAAAAAAATGTGTCTGTTGGCTGACAATGAAAGATAAATAATAAGTTACAGTGACCAGCAGGGGTGGGGGTGATTGGGGGGGCAGTATTCTTAGTAACAGGTAGGACGTAAGATGCGCAACAGGGTATTTAGTGTCCTGACAGCCTCGGGGAAAAAGCTGTTGCAGAAGCTGGCAAAACTGGTTCAGATGCTTCTGTATCTTCTGCCAGATGGGTGCAGGACAAAGGGTCCACGGGAGGGTGAGAGGGGCTCTTCCGCAATGCTAGAGGAGTGCAACGTTTGTGGGAAAAGGTCCTTCAGGCAGGGCATTTGCTGTATGCACTTTCTGCTACAGGGACTCATGATCTTGGACTCTGCAATTCCCAAACCAGACACTGGTGCAGCTGGTCAGGACACGTCGGTGCCCCTGTAGAATTTCCATATGCATCCTTTGGCATACAGACTGTGCTGTCTTTGTAGCAAACATTTTTTGATCTTACAATCATACCACAAGGTTTTTCCCCCAGGGCTGTTTATTTATTTGTTTGTTTGTTTGTTTGTTTATGAAAAATGTACTACCTGCCTCACTTGTACACCTCTTTGGATAAAAAGCTTCTGCTGAATAAATAACATGCAATTCTAAAATGCAAGTTTTGCCACAACCCACCTTGATGAACTAGAATGTTAAACTGAAATTTATGAAACTGCAACATTCAAAACAATGAAGATTAGATCTACACTCCGATGGAGTGCATTCTTTTTATTAGAGAGCCAACAGGGGTTCAACACAAACATTTCGGCACTAGGTCATTGATCCTTCATCAGGGTGTGTTGTCAGAGGTGCAAGTAGTTGTTTATAAAGACAAAGCTCCTTATCATGACTGACTAATAGATACCTGATGGGTTGTCAAGATAGTACCCAGCCAGTGCCACACAGATATTACCCATTAGGTAGACCACGGTGTTTTAAGTTTAAGTTTACATTGAAACAACATTCACATATATCAGTGAAGCTCAGAATTCATTTATAATGAGCAATCTATGTTTAAAGCCTGTTCTGTCAATAGCAGGAATCAAAAGAAGTCAGGTGAGTAGGGGCAGCATATACTCACAATACACTTAGTGAAGGAATTTGGATTCGTGGTTGAGATTAATATTGTTATGGTAACAAGGTCCCAAGCTGTCTATTGCGTGGTAGGCCAAAATCACAGTCTTGATCTTAATGTGTATGCATTGCATGCAATTATAAAAGCTAAATGATGGAAACGACATAATTGCAACTTGCTTTAAGAACAAAGTTGGTTACATTTCAGTTTTCCAACTCTGTTGCAAATAACATGGTATAGGAACTAGTCTGCAGAATGCTATAATTTATTGAAAGATAAATCCTTAGATTTGCAAATTTAGATCTAGTGTTTTTGTGTCTGCATAAAACGGTGGCTATATTTGTTTGAGAGGCATTTATACTCCCACTCATAGCTTATACAATATCCAGAAAGAGGACATTTAATTAAAGTTGATTAAGGACATAGTAAAAACGATTAAAACGTTGTGGAATATCAATTGCTACTATATGCCTCATTTTTTACTTTATGGAAAGTAAGATAAGTATACGAAATTACCGGTACCAATAAGCCAGTATATTAGTTTAAATCATTCAATCGTCAATCAGAATGGAAGTTGAAATGCTGATTCTGTGCCCTGTACAGACTGTGTTGAAGAGAAAAAAAGATTAATTTTACATGATGAAATACAAGTGTATAATAAGATGTAGAAACAAAGCACAAGTGAGTTATGACTTTAATATCTTTATCTTTTGTAGGTCATTAAACATTTGCCTGGATAAGGATCTCACCAGCCCTGACACTGTCAGAAAGCATGATAGTATGAAGTCTCTTCACTTCCTCCAAGAGCGTTATCATACCACACAGACTGGGCTATAATTCTGGGTTTGGCTAAACTGTATGGTGCATCTATCTCTATATATATATATCAGTTATATACAGTAGATGTCCATTATGACATGCACAAACACACACAGATACACGTTGCTATACATAGAAGGAGTATTCCTATGACTTTTTAGATGCACTACTTTTAAATTGCAGTTCCTAAAGCATAATTAATCCAGTTGATTTTTGATAGAATATTATGTCCCACGTTGTGAAGAAAATGAAATGCACACATGTATATGTACACACGTGCACATGCTGACACATGTGAAAAGGCACTCTAAGCTGGCAAAACTGGAGAGTAACAGCGAGGATTTAATTCAACTGAGCAATTGTGTCTCTATGGTCAGTAATTACCATCTTCTGATTGGGCTGCTGGCTGTGGTAATATTTAAATAGCTACAGTAAGAGAGATTCACTCACAATTTAAAATATCTTTGTAGTCATTTGCACCCTTTTTGTCCACCAAACACCTGCCTTTGTGACCTTCGTTTCGTATCTTGTGACGCTTAACAGGACATCCTCCCTAATTCCTATGTCCTTCTTTCTAATTTAGTGTGACCTCTCTGTCCTGCCTCGTGACAGCCATCCACACTGCAAACTGCTAGAACATACACATGCATTTATTCCTGTGCATAGAAATAAAAATGTTTTGACTTTGGTGTGCAAATTGGCTTATATTCTCTTGTCTGAAAATGAAAATACTGAACAAGAACATGAAATATTCAGGACAGTTACAGTAAGGAGCTCCAGTCCTTTTTGATTTGTGTGTATGCTGGAGGTCCAGCTTTGCATCCGTCTGTTCTTGTAGCCAAACAGCTGTCACAAAGAGACCATGTCTCCACATTTTCATGCAACGCAATATAATCCTTGTTATTATGTTCTAGGAGGCTGGCACTTACAGAAGAAGATCTAAAGAGTACACTATATTAATACCTTGGTTCCTAATAATTAATCCCCCCTCCTAGCCCCCATGATCCTTTGGCAAGATTTTTGCAAAATCCAATACAATAGAACTTTCTCAGGGTTCATTTGCTATGCCACAAGCAAGCAAGAAATATTCTTTATCCCTGGCCAATTTTTGTGGTTTCAAAAGTATTTTACCATATATTCTGAAAATTACTGGACTGTTTTGTTCCTAAATGGTGTGGCGAAAATATTGCTATATTCTTGATTGACCTTTACAACATTTTAAGAAGTTTCATTTATTGTACTTTTCTGAAGTCAGTTGAACACTTGATTGTGTTTAGTGGCGTCTCTTAAAGGAATTCATTCACTTTGTGGTTCTCTGTGATATTTTTCATGGGCGCCATGTAACATTTCAGGCACATCTTTAAACACAAGGGTAAACCATGAAATGTGTGTAAATGTCAAAGTTAGCTGGTCTGGATCTCTTACTAAAACATAGTTAAACAGAATAAATTAATCTTGTCATGTTATGTGATTTAGAACGACACGGGAAATGTAAATGCTAATTCAAAACGACATTGTATGTTGGAGCGGGGGTGGGGAGGGTGGCGTGTCTTATATGTAATTCATAAATCTGTTTATAACAGAAGCTAACAAATACACATTTATTTTGTGGGCTCTAAGGGCCCCTAAAATAGGCATAACAACACCCCTATACTGTACCAGTCCAATCCAAAAGAAATTGATTCTCTTTTTTTTTTACATTATTCTGCAATTCAGTCCTTATTCAGACAAAATCCATATTAATAATTTGCTCCCTCTCTGAATGCAGCCCCGTGAATATATTGGGACATGTCCATACTTATTAGAATCAGTAATAGTAAGTGATATGTTCTGTACGATCTTTGTTTATCCCCAGGGCCTCCTCCACGTTGGACATGCCTGAAACACCTCCCTAGGGAGCCGTCCAGGAGGAATCCTAGATAGATGCCTGAACCACCTCAACTGACTTCTTTCGATGTAGAACAGCAGCAGCTCTACTTTGAGCCCCTCCCGAATGTCCGAGCTCCTCACCCTATCTCTAAGTGTTGGGGATTCTACCCCCCTGATGGTGTGATCGACCGCTGGAGGGCTCCAGTCAGAGAGCACTGAGTCGTCAGACAGAGTTAGGTACTTTACTCCGTAGCTGATTACAATCCCATACACAGGATGGAGTACTGAAGGAACAGGAGTGAAAGTCGATTGAACTGAAGACAAAATTCTCTATAATAGACATAAAGAGAATAAAGACATTGAGGGCACATGCCACTATTACAACAATACATTCAGCACTGGAGCACAAATCACTATAATTAGAACTACGCATTATCTACACGAACAGCCTATATTCATTAACTTATAGACATTAACTTGACTCATCCATTCATTAGGACATTGGCATAGCTAACACTAAATGCGTCCAGTCGGCGAACGCGGGCCGGGTTATACACACTCGCCAGGCAAACTCGTGGCAAGCGCTTATACAACTTTAACAATCTCCGCTAACACATATAAACATCTTATAGGCAATCGTGCAACACTCGTATAATTAGACATTAAATGCTCACATCAGCAGTGACTTCTGCTTCAGCCCGGTGCAGTAAAGAGAGAGATGGAAAAATGACAACCTCAGCTTTTACCTGGCAACCTCCTGTTTTACCCGGCAACCTTTAAATTAGTATACACTGCAATAAAAGCCCCATACGGAAACAATACGGTCCACTTTATCAGAGCAAGACTCCCAAATCGGAAGAATTCACAACACTAAGGCTGATCCCAGCCACCCTGCAGAGGAAACTCATTTCTGCCACTTGTATCCGCGATCTCATTCTTTTGGTCAGAAAAGGTAACCAGAGCTCATGACCATACAGTAGGTGAGGGTAAGAACGTAGATCAACTGATACATTGAAAGCTTCTCCTTCGAGCTCACCTGTCTCTTCTCCATGACAGAACTGTATAGTGTCCACATTCCTGTTGATGCTGCACCGATCCACTTGTTGATCTCCCGCTTGCTTCTTCCCTCACTCATGAAGACCCCGAGATACTTAAACTCCTCCACTTTGGGTAGCAGCTTATCCGCAATCCACCCTTTTCTGGTCGAGAGCCATGGCCTCAGGTACTGATCTGCATCCCAGCCACCTCACACTCAGCTGCAAACTGCCCCAGTGCATGCTGCAGGTCGCCAGCTGATGACACCATCAGGACCACATCATCTGCAAAAAGCAAAGACGCGATCCTGAGGCCCCCGAACTGGATCCCTTCTGCCCCTTGGCTACACCTAGAAATTATGTCCATAAAAATTATGAACAGAATTGGGATAATAAGGAGCCCCTAGGGCAGACCCAGGACACACTGGAAAGATTATATCTCTTGACTGGCCTGGGAACGCCTTGGTATTCCCCCGGAGGAGCTAGAGGAGGTGGCTGGTGAGAGGGAGGTCTAGGCATCCTTGCTAAGACTACTGCCCCTGCGACCTGACCCTGGATAAGAGTCAGAGAATGGATGGATGGGTGGATGGAAGGATGGTCTTTGGTTGTAACTCTTCCATAACTGCTTACCCAGTGCAGGGTCATTCAGGGCTCAAGGCAGGGGACACACAGGGTGGAATGGCAGTCAATACAGAGTACACACACAATTACACACTCTGGGCAATTTAGAAATACCAGTTCACCTAACCACATGTTCTTGGACTGTAGTAGGAAAGCAAAGTACTAGGAGAGAACTTAGGGAGAACTCCATAGACACAGCTGGGAAAAGAATATACCGTAAGTGTCATACCCACATCTTACTTGCCCTGGCCATACTCGCCTTCACCTGAACCGACACGCCTCCAATCATCGCCATCACCAGAGTGCTGAACAGCTGCATCACATTTTTAGTGATTTATTTCTAGTTTCAGATTGGCTTCTGGTTTCCTGGACTGATTCTCAACTTGGTGTTTTCTGGGTTTGGATGCCTCACTAACTACATTCCTAATACTGATCCATTGCCTGTACTTGCATTGATTATGTCTTCGGATTGTTTTGCTTCTCTGCCTTACCGGCTTTGACCCTGCCTGTCTCTGATCTCGATGTGAGCTTGTGAATTAAGCATTCTAACCTTGGATCTTGTCTGCCTGATCATTACAATACGTTTTCGTGCTTAAACACATGTACAGCTGATTTGAAGGAAGATATGGACCATCTAAACAAATTTTCTTCCAAATATATTCAATTGCTAGCTGAATTCACGTTGTACTAATATGGGAAGGAATATTTGTTTGAATGTGCTTAAAATTAATATATAAAATAATATAGCATGTTATAATTTATACAATTTGGTTTAATTGACAGTGAATTATGCTCAGAATTTCAGTGACCTACAGGCTAGCTAAAGGCATTGTAAGCATTGCTTACTGGGAAACTCTCCAGGGATTCATACTCATGATCAGGTAAATCATTAGTGCTGTCTTCAATTATGTTCCATTAAATTTTGCCTAACAATATCTGTGAATAACCTGAGGGGAATTCACTTACGTTGCATGTGTGTTATAGGTAGATCAATGGTATTTCTACAAAACAAAGCAGAAAATGTGACTACAGTCTGCAGTAGGTGGGGGCAGTTGTTTTCTGAGGCGGGCCAAATGCAAGCCTCACTATGCCAGCGGGGGCCATTTTTAACGATTATGTCCCGTGAAAGCTACAATATGAGACTTGGTCTTTTTTTGGAGAGGCTCTCTTTTGCATGCCGGCATGGAAGTCACATTTGTATATGTGATTATTCATGGGACTGGAACATAAAACTTTACCCCCTTTCTTTTTTCATTTTAATGATCGTCCAGGACAGTAAAATAGCTACGTGGGTTGGAAACAGCCCGCAGGCTGGCTTTTGCTCAGGTGTGGTCTGCATGCTAGATTCTGATAACTAAGCTTACTTTGCAGACTATGTAGTTTGATAGCTGAACCAGTATGTAAGGAAATACATCCAAAGAAGAACCTAAAAAGAACCATTTAGAGGGTATGCAGTTAGCAGGGAAATGCTACGGGATAATAGTGTCTTAATCTATGTGAGAAATTGGGTTGGTTGTTTTACGCAACAAAACAGTATAAGCACATCGATTATGAATTTTGGGCATGAACAGGAATTGTTGCTTTAATGTAACATTCAGAGGGATTCGTGCAAAGCTGAGAAAATGAGAGTGGGATAGAGAATGCGAATGACAACAAAACCCGCTAACAGACTGCAGCATTTCGGAATCATCCCAAAGGCTCAAAGCTAGATGTGAACTTTTACACGTGCCGTCAGTGACATCTGTATGAAATCCGCGTGCTCGCTTCAGCAACCCGGGCAAAATCCTGGCGCACGTGGTGCAATCATGTGGAGTGGGAGTGGTATGCGGAGGTGGGTTCAAAGGACCAACAACATTACATTGTAATTAGGCAGGACGCAGAGAACTTCAGGGGGGGCTCAAGGGTCTGCCGTGTGTTAGAATGCTCATTATGGTACTTAAATAATAGGGTTCAGTCAGTGTTACGGGTGCCATTTGGTAGAGTCAGCTGTATAATTGAAAACATTAAATAATCAGGCTGATCTAAGACCTCATTTGTCGAATCATATTCAATCAGAACATGTTTCAGCTGCTTATCCTGTACAGTGATCACATGCCATGCTGAATGAGCGTTCCTGTTCTGCATACATGGGAGGATTCATTCATGGCTATCATGTTGGCACATTGACATATGCCTCTCAGACTTGACAGATCACAAATTATTAAAACGTGAGGACATAGATGTTATTTGTTTTTTTTAAACTGAGCTTCAGTTGTATTTGCCCCTGGGGTGGCGGGGGGGGAGGCTGAAGAAGTAAGCGTGAATAAAGCTAATCATCTATAATTATACTGTAGCACCTAACCCCCCACTGCTCCTTTAATAAATTTGCTGCTTTTCTTTAAAAAGTTATTTCACTAAATATATTTATTTTGGGGAGAGGGGAGAGTCTTATTGTGCAGCTGGCTCCAAGATATTTTCATGTTTTTTTTGTTAAAATTAATATCCTTCCTCTTAGTTATTTGCTATTTTTTTTACTCATTTTAAAAAACAAAGAAAAACTACTATGAATTCTGGTGGTTATTATGTCAGCTTTCAGCTAACTGGCTTTGTAAAACCACAGTATCTGGTTAATTTTAATGTTTCAGTTAAGTATCATTCTTGAAACTAATCATTTCATAGTACATTTATACATAAATATACTGTAAGGTCTGGAGCAAGAGGTCAGTGACTTTCTTAGAAACAGGTTCTCTGTATTGATTAGATGCATTAATGGACTTGTCCTTTTTTGTATTATCATTTAATTTTTATTATTTTACTTACATTTCAAACTACTTAAGTAATTTATTAGTTACGGTATCTGCAAAATAAAAGAAGTGGATCTCCAAATTGGTCCTGTTACTCTCCTTATTCTTGTGGAAACTTGTTAATAATAAAGTGTTATCTACAGGGGTGAAGCTAGAAATTTCGTGTCATTATGGGTCCCTCACTTGAGTTTGCACTTTCAATCTGAAATATGGGTCCCCCGGTAGATAGAATTTGCCTGCCGGGGACGTCTCCCTGGGACCCCTACAAAGTTCTGGGCGCTCTGAACCTACTAGGGTATCCATGCCCCTCCGACGCTGCTGCTTATTCACATGTACAGTAAATCTGCATACAAGACTTGGTATACAGTATTTAAAGCTTGGAGCATGATGCATAAAAAAATAAGAGTACAGCTGAGATACAAGAACTGCAAATACAAATAAATTCATCCTTCTTCCAAAATCTTGCCCAGGTTAGGGTTACAGGGGACCTGGAGCCTAAGGGATCTTGGTAGTACAGGTCACAAAGCTGGGGCATACCCTGGCATGCCAGTCAATCACAGGACACAAAAAACTTTATATGTAAATTTATTATAATGGTGACGTCATGCCCTTTGAGCCAACACTGATTTGATCGGTCTTCTGCAGATATAATGAGTGTCTTCTTACTCACTCGACTCATCATTTTACTTGAAATTGTGCTTGGCGGCAGCAACATGGATCTGGTTCTTAGTTGGGTATCATACCAGTTATACCTGCCAGGACCAACAGGTGGACATGTGACACATTTGTCACTCTGCAATGGCCTTTTGTAATTCCCCAAGCACGGTCCCAGCATCCCTTTCCTGGCTTCCAGTAAGGACCCCATAAGCAATTTAAGACACAGGTGCTGTTCCTCCAAATAGCTGGTCCCCAATTACCACTCAACAACCGGACTGAAACCTTAGATCAGCAAGGTCTGGCTGGCCTGCTCCCGCTCCACTCCTTGAAGCTCTCCCAGCACTTTGCTCTTCATTACTCAGCTCCACTGTGGCAAAATGAGATCCTGGGCCCTGCAAGAATCTCAGAATCACTACCCATTTTCTCAGCTAATCTTAGCATGTCCTTTTCCAGACAGTTCTTATTGTACCCCAGGCACATGGAAGCAAAACATACCCGTCCACCCCTTATATCGGTATCACAGAATTCTGGCAACACTGGACACTGTAAACAATTTTTAACAATTTCCTCTCTGCGTAGCCCCGGCTGTGGCAGTGTATGCAGATCTATGCTCCGGAGAGCTTGCTGTGCAATGCAAAATCAAATATTTGCTGTAATATAGTGTCTTTTGTCATGTTTGTTTAGGATAGCAATTTGGACTCATGGAAGCTCAAGACAGAAGACATTTTTGTTTCGCAGAGAGCACAGAATGACAATTTTACTCATTTGTTAGAAAATTAAATTGTGAAAAAGTTGGAACAATGACACTATGCACCAGAACTCTCTCCTAGCATTGTTTAGAATAAAAAAGTAAATTATCATTGATAAGTAGACCAATGTTTGATAAAATGACTTCACTGTAGACTGTATAATTATACAGTGGCATGAGGACAGCGAGGGTTGAGAATTACTCTGTTCTCTTACATTATATCATCAGAAGAATCCACAATATTAATTCTGTCACCTGATCTTCCTTCCTGTCTTAACTGGGAGGGTTTATAATTGGCACAAGGTAATGGATAACGGCAAAAGCAACGTTCTGATTTACTGTCCTTAAAAAGAACACTGTACATTTGGATTTTTTTTTGTTTTTATTATTTATGTAGTAAACTTTTTCAGTTTTTAAAATCCTACCCATCCATCTTGCAGCTGCTTATCCAGCATAGGGTTGCGGGGGGGTCTGGAACGTAATTCAGGCAGCAGAGGGCCCAAGGCAGGGGACATTGCAGTACACATGCCAAGGGCAATTCAACTAAATGCATGTCTTTGGAATGCAAGAGGAAACCTGGGTAAAGTGGGGAGGACTCCATTGCTAACGTGTCATACAAGGACTGTTGCATGGAAATGTTCTCAATGATTTTTCTGTAATGTCAATGAGCTGGTGATGAATGATGAGAGAAGCAGCTGATAATCGATTTAATCATTTGTAGGAAATGTGGATAGACTAGACTCTTTTGATCACCCAGTTCACTTGGGATATAATTGATTACCTGTATAGATGATTTGATTTAGAGACTGGAAGAGAGTGATAGTGTTGAGGACTTAAAAAGAGCTTTTATATGTACCTACTGGAAGCTCTGTGTGTACGGTATGAACAAGAGCAACGCTGTGTGAGTTTCCAGCTGTATTGGTGGCGGCCCAAACAAAGAATATCAGGTCTGAACTCCTTGGGGATGGTGGAGTATTTCTTTCCTGGGGGCTCTTTTCTCTTTGGTGCCAAGGGATGTAATCTCACTACAGTTTTTGTTCACATCTGTGTAGGACATTGTTATGAGGATGGTTTACTGGGACCGTGTGGTATAATAACAATCTCTACCCCTCATTCTTCTTTTTCATGGGGAAGCTTTTATTGCACATCCACAGTATGTAATTTATTCTCTGTTTGCTGTGTACATGACTGGTGTTCATACAGGGAGTGTCTTCCTAATTATTTGACTTAGAATAAGGTGACATGGTGCTTCAGTGGGTAGCACTGTTACCATACAATGGAGGGTCTGGGGAGTTGAATCCTTCCTGTACTCTGTGTGGACTTTGCATGTTTTTCCTGTGTTGTGCCAATTTTCTCTAGCTAACTCTCTTTCAAGTCAAGTTAAGTGTGCTTTACTGTCATATGATCCATGTGCATATACAGTTTCACAAAATAGTGTTCCCCCAGGACCATAGTGCAACATAGAGGCAGCAAGTCAGAGGGACAGGTGTTTGCAGATACCGTAACTACTGTAATAAGCTAATCAAAATAAGTAGTTTGAAATGTAAGTAAAATAATAATAATAAGACACAGAGCTCTTGTTCCAGACTTTAAATCACCTTGCATTTATATAACTGTCAATCACCCTAACTCTCGTCAGCCCCAAGGAAGATTTAATCTCATGCAGCATCGATGATCTTAGGAATGGTGAGGGCTAACCCCAGAACTACATGGGAGGAGCTTGTTAATGTTTCTCAAAGCAGCAGGGACCACAGTCACCAAGAAAACCATTGGTAACACATTATGCAGTGCTGGCCAAGTACCCCTGCTCATGAGGGCCTATGTCCAAGCCCTTCTGAAGTATGCCAGTGAACACCTAAATAATTCCAGTGAGGCATGGAAGAAAGTGATGTGGTCAGATGAGACCAAAATCATGCTGTTGGGCATTAGCTCTACTCACCGTGTTTGGAAGGAAAAAAATGCTGACTTTAACCCGAGGAAGACCATCCCTACTGTCAAACACGGAGGTGGAAGCATTATGCTTTGGGGTGTTTTGCCAAGGGTACAGGATGGCTGCACCGCATCGAAGGAAAGATGGATGGGGCCATTTACCGTAAAATCTTGCATGAGAACTTCTTTCCTTCAGCCAGGGCACTGAAAATGCATTGCGGGTTGGTCTTTCAGCAAGATAACGACCCTAAGCATATGGCCAAGGCAACAAAGGATTAGTTCAAGAAGAAGCAGATTAAGGTCATGGAGTGCCCTAGCCAGTTTCCAGACCTTAATCCCATAGAAAACCTATTGAGGGACCTCAAGCTTCATGTATCCAAGTGGCAGCCTACAAACCATACAGATTTGGGGAAAGTCTGCAAAGAGTGGTGGATGAAAATTCCTGCAGACCTGCATGCAAACCTGGTGACCAACTACAAGAAATGTCTGACAGCTGTGCTTGCAATCAATGGTTATTCCACCAAGTACTAAAGCATGTCTTCCAAGGAATCAAATACTTATTCCCCTAGATAAATGACAAGTTGGTTTGTAACTGTTAAATGATATTTTTTTTTCTTGCTTGTGTTGTTGATAATCTATCTTTTGTTGTGAAAATAAACCTACCAGTGAAATTATAGACTTCTCTTTTCTTTATTAATGGGTGAACTTAAGAATTCAGCATGGGATAAAATAATTATTTCCCTCACTGTATCTGTCCAGTGTCCTGTATAGGATGGGGGATCAGGATGTACCTGAATTCTGGGATACGTAGGATTTTATAAAGTGATTGGCTCATATAAAAAACACAAACAGGGTCCCTGCCAGCATTCGCAAGGCAAAGACCAAAGGCTATGAATGAGGTAGGTTACACTGGTCAGCAAACTTTACTTTCTTTTTGTTACACAAATCAAAAAGGGTGAATGGTATAGTATTGTCTGTGATGAATTAAAATATCTAATCAGAATTTACCTATCACACAGGGATTTTGAGTCACACACAATTAAACCTTACGCTATATGTATATTTAAGGCACTCATTCAAGGGGTTGTCACTGAAATGCGGTTTACTATTAATACAGTGCCTCAAAACATGCCATTCAGATGAATGAGTGATTCTCAAATGGCTCTAGCATGTCACTGGGTGAG
>JAODLD010000136.1:4187872-4204133 GCA_026781065.1 Mormyrops boulengeri
CCCCCCCCCCCCCCCCCCCCCCCCCCCCCCCCCCCCCCCCCCCCCCCCCCCCCCCCCCCCCCCCCCCCCCAGCAGAGACCGCAGGAGCAAGGGCACATAAATGCTGGGAGTGAGTGAGTCAGAGACAGCAGAGAGTTTAGGAGTTAATGAAGCATTGGACTGGAATTTAAAAGCATACCAGGGAGCGGTCGGAGGTATGAGGTGCTCAAAAGCTGCACAACATTTTTTGATGTATAATGTGTTTTATTCATATTTCATTAAGCAGACCAAATAATGACACTGATTTCTTCATAATTTTGGTGTACGATGCTGATCACATAAATAACTTAAAAATTGTCAAATCGCATAAGGTTTTTGAGAAATGACCAGTTTTATTATAATTCTTGTAAACTGTTTAAAACACAGGTATTTTGCATAACAATGAAGTTTTTTCATGGAAAAACCTAAGGAGTGTCTTTTATGTAACTTTTAATGCTGATTTAAGAAATGCGCTCAGAATTTTGCTCTGACCCATATTTTTCGGTGAAGAGTTTACCAAAGTAACGGTGGCAATTCTACCAGCTTTCATATCATGACACTGGACATCTGCTAGGGTATAGATAGACAAAATGATGAAGACAGCATCATACGAAAACAAGTTAGGAAGAAAGGATGAAAGTCAGGAAACTTGGGATCATTTCTGCTGTCGTATGTTATTCAATCGAGTTCATCGGGCTAGCCATTTTTTTTATTTTTGTTGTTTATTTGTTTTTGCCTTATTCCATGGCTCATGTCTCTTTCAGTTTTACTTTGAATAATGCATTTTTATATGTTATGCGTGTTATGAATACCTGATGGGTGGAATGCTGCTGTGTACCTTTTAGTTTGTAAAAAATAAAAACTTACAAAACCAACGTTAATGTGAAATAGCTGGACGTATCTTTCAATCAAGGAAACAAATCAGTCGCAGCATTACAAGAAAGGAACTATTTGGCCAAGTGCAGGAGCCTTTCAGTTTTAAAGTAGTTTGGAAATCCTGAAGTAGCTGAAAGTGCCCCCCTTAACGTGGAGTATCTGGTTACCCTATTGTGAAGGCATTACTTAACAATTTTTGCACAACGAAGGGTACCAATAAAGTGTAAAAAGTCAGTTTTTTGCGAATCAGTGAAACACATTATTCCTCCTCTGGGGCATCTCACTTTCAATACTTGGTGCTCCTGACAATACAACACACATTACAGCAAATCCAGCTGAAGACTTCGAACTCCATTTCATGCCAAAATAACGATGGGTTACATTAACAGGCCATATACAGCTAGCTCCGGTGCTGTCGCTCTTGTGAAATATGAGCTCAATCTATGCCCTCTGTTGAATCGACATTAGTATGACAACCAAGAATTTCCCTCTACTCAACTGTACTGCTCCTGCAATTTAGACAAATAGTAGAGATGAGTGGACTTTAAAGGTGTCTAATGACGTCGTGTTCAAGTATTGGGTGTCACGGCTGCAATTGTCATGGGATACAAGTGGATGCGATCCTGTGATAAAAATGACACAATCAATGCCCTCCACCTCCCTCACCATCCCCCTAAATTGTTTGGTGTAATTGTCACTCACGTAAAAGCAAATCTACTGACTATATCAGGGTTACTCAAACGGCGAACTTTAGCCCGAACCAACATGACTGATCCCCTCCTCACCACCCCCCCACCCCCCCGAAAGATTTGACCCCCACCATCCCCCTTGAAATATTTAAAAAACTTGACCACTGGGTGTAGTAATTAAGTTGCTTCTATCTTCTTACAGTACTACCTGCCAATGCATCTTGCCCTTTCGTCGTATTGCTGGCTCGACACTGTGACCAACAAGCACCTTTTGCGGGGCTGCCTGTGTTTGTACGACCCCACACCTGTCATCCATATGGCCTTTGAGTCTCATCAACTCGAATCTAATCGTCATGTCCCTGGTTCACCACCTGCCACAATATCTTTGAGGGCATCCATCATCTTTATAGCTTGTCTAGCATACAGAGGTGTTAATCTTCATCATCTGTTGTCCGCCGTCTTGGCTTGTGATTAGCTTCCCAGCTTTACTGCAGTGAAATCACTCGTTTTATTCCTTAGTGTTTGGCCTCAGACTTTCATATAAATACACAAGCTTTCTGCTAAAGGAGATACGTGCAAAAATTTATGGTATTTGTGTTCTAGGCCATACCATTTGTCATCTATTATTAAGCAAAAATTGAATTAGCTAGTCATGGGTTAAAGGTAGGAAGAGAGTCAATATTTAAGCAAAAATGGTATTATGAAATCATCTTGCTTGTATGGATATTAATTAAAGAAGTAAATAGCTGAAGTTTACATTGTAAACTATAGCATTTTGGCGTCAATACTAAATGCTTACAATCCTTTGCGTGAAAGTGTGCAATTTGCCTCAGCACTGACCTGATTACACAGGATAGGTTTTCGATAAACATGTCACTCTCCATGAAACTCATCATAGTACAATGTAGGGACATGTGGGTGCCCAATGTCTGTCAATAATAAGTAATGTGTCTCAGCAATAAACCTTAAACCTGGTCAAAATAGTCACATACATTTAAATTCAGCATCTGACCTCTCCCATCCCCTGTTTTACTTAAATATTCTAAATATGTAGTATATGAGCTAGAATGAAATACATCAAATTAAAACATTTTAAAATATGACTGTCTAAATTTTATTTGGACAAGATTTAGAAACTGGGTATTTAATCTGAATGAAGTGGGTCAGTATATATGTCTCTGTGTTTGTGTGTCTGTGTGGATTAGGTTTATATTACATTGTGGGGACCAAATTTTGATAATGTGGGGACCATTTTTCAGGTCCCCACAAAGATGCGTGAAAGCAATCAAAAAACTAAAAACACCAAAAGTCTCGTATTTGGTTTGGTTACTGATGGTTAAGGTTAGGGCTGGGTATGGGTTAAAGGTCGTCATCTTGGAATTAGAGTTTTCCCCATAGAAATGAATGGAGAGTCCCCACAAAGATATAATTACAAAACCTGTGCCTGTGTGTGTATAATATACAGATATAAATATATAAACAAACATAAACAGCTTTCGTATACTTGCCTTCCCGAGGATTGCTTGAATCACAATATGTTAACATGAAGGTGAGAAATTGATGCCGAAGAAAATTTGCATTTCAAGTAGACTTTGACAGTTTCGCCCTCTGATCTGAATACTGCCTTGATTAAGGCCAAACAGGTGCATGCTAATGGGTCTGTTCGCCAGGAAAGCTATGAAACGCTGTGTGTGCACTTTAAGGGTCCACAGGGGGAACTTAGCTTCAGTGCACAAAGTCAAGGAAGAAAAACATAATTAAACAAAAAAAGTGTCAGTTATAATTGCACCGCAGTCACAAAAACAAAATGTGAGAAATATAACAATACCAGTAAGATTTACTTACAAAAGAATGATATAAATGTTCAGCTTGAAATACATTTGCAGCACAATTCACCTGTTCATTTGACATGCAAAGGCTTTTAACTCCTTTCTTGCAAAATCTAATCACACACACACACACACACACACACACACACACACCAATAACCCATGTCCCCAGGATACCACTATCGATTTAAAACTGATTTTTACAGTTTTATAGTGATGTCTTACCAAATATCCTTATAGCTTTTATTGGCCCTGGGTGGCTCAGAGTTGATTCTTGAAGTAATTATGCTGTTTTCATTAAATTATTAAATGAAATACTATTGTTAACATGTGTTACGATGCATGAAAGTTTAATATTACTGACAGAGATGCTCACAATCCCGTAGCATCTCAACAGAACCGAGAGAAGGAGGAGCTTCTATTAGCTGTTATGTGAACAAAATTACACCCATTAAAGTCGACATCAGGTATCGCTTTCCAAATCAATATATTTATAACTATATGAACTGAATATATGAATATTAATGAAATAAAAAAGAATTATCACAACTAAAGAGACAAATTTGAGGAATGTCTAGCTTGTTGAGAACTAAAAAATCATGCTATCCCTTTATAGGATTCTAAATACAAGGGATACAAATGTAAATACAGGCTGCAATTGAGACACCTAGTCATGGCAGTTAATTATGGCCAACAAAAACCTGGAGACCTCATTATGTGCAGGACATCAGCAGTCTACTCTGCCTACCTACAACTGAGAATTCAATGGTCTCTGCCACCAGAAAACACAGTTCTGGAGCAATACTCATTCTTTCCTGTGGAGCAGCAGCTTGTCCTGCCACAAATATAGATTTACATGCCAAAAACAATAAATATGTTGCTTTCTGGCTCTGTTTCCAACATGAAAATGAAGACGCGTCACTCGCATGCACAACTGTCTATAGCATGTAGCTACCAGACTCAGTGATGAAACGATGTCATCATTGTTTTGTCGTGAGTTACAAAGATTCAGAATGTGTTTGGTTTATGGACATCACTGTAGCATGTCCAAGCTACCAGATCCACATGTATGAATTTCACAACAGTGAACATGTCTGGAGGTTCACAGTTTCTTTTTTTTAAAATCAGGAACGAATGAGTCACTTAATTTACAAAATTATAGGTGTTAATAAAAATATATAGTTTACAGAAGAGTGTAGTGTATACTATAAAAATATATGGCATACAGTACAAAAATACATAATATTTGAACTATTTGCCCAGGCTAGCCAAAAGTTTATGGATATTACAAAACAGATGCTACATTCCTTCTGAATTTTTGACACCTGAACTTTATGCCATTCTGGCCACCACCCAGGACAAGCTGATTATCCTAATACATTATTATAACTGCGTAAGAGGCATTTGATAAGGACTTATGAGTTTTTGGTAGTCAGGTGTCTTTTGCTTATAATGTAACATCCATTTATCTTCTATAGGACACATGATCTAAAGTTGATACACTTTTGAGCAGTAATTGAACCACTGACTTAAGGATGCCTCTCTTCATGCCTCTACAGAGCTAATATTTGATTTGTGTGTGTGTGTGTGTGCGTGTGTGCGCGTGCGTGCGTGTGTGTGTGCGTGTGGTCCAGGTATACCTTACCTTGTGGGGATCTGATGAATGCCCTTTTTTTTTTTTACCTTATGGGGAAAACTCTATTTTATAAAAATCCGTGACTGCAATTAAAAAACTAAAAATGCAAAGGCATGGGTAGGGGTTAAGGTTGTCATAGTTAGCATTAGCATTTTTCCCATCGAAATGAATGAGCGGTCCCCAAAAAGATTACACAACTGTGTGTGTGTGTGTGTGTGTGCGTGTGTGTGTGTATGCATATATTTATATGTAGTGCTTTTGAGTTTGTTCAGTGAGATAAAAGCCATCCAGTCTAAGGGGAAGCTGCAGCTTGTAATGAACTGCACTAAACAGATGATAGGATTATCTGTACTCAAATCCAAATTCACTTCAGGCATAAGTCATGCTCCATCACCTGGTAATGCTTATTAGTAGTTGAGGCAAGCTACTGTACTGCAAATGTTTGCGATTTATAATATCTGCACACTGCTCAGGATGGTGCTTACCCTGATGTGACTGGGTAGAAGTATCCAACCATAAATCAATTATCCATTATCTGGGATAGAAGTATCCATTAAGCGGCTAATTCTTGGTTTGTCACCTGTCCATTATTCCCACACTTTTTGGCAGTACTGTAGTTTACTGGACAAAGAACCAAGATAACAATCAGTCTTCAGAATGGGAGGACTATAATATGCTTCCATTTGTCTGAGAAATTAGATGGTTTTATTTCATCAGTGTGCCCTGGAAAGGAAGACACGATGATACCAAAACTCTACGAATCGCTATGAACACAGGACCCACAGCAAGAGCAAAAATTGAATTTCAATAGTCATGGGACAAGATACTGTATATTGGATATGTAATAAATGCAAGTTGAGAAGCATCACCAACATGACATTAAAAGCTTTGATGCCTTTCAAACACGCATTTTGTCACACAACTATAAAAGAAAATTGCAATGTGACTGCCGTGAGTCTCTTATTTCCCCTGGCGCTTCAAGATACATCTCTCTGTCTTAGATGTAGACTCTCTGCCCTGCTAGGGATGTTGGACCACCATGCTGTTAATGTTTCAAATACCTCTTCTGGAAACGGTGAATATAAATCAAATCCACAACTTTATCTTGCTAAAGGCAGGCTATGAAGTGTAAATAGAAATGAATCAGTCATCAAAACACCTTATGACTTAATGGTTGCGTCAATGTTCTACTAATTTGTAATATCATGCCTGGTATTATATCAAACTCATCGCTGAAGCCACATGTAACCTCCTCCATCTTTTACTTGCTCCATCTTTAACTTGTACTAAAGATGCAGTGTTTCTGTGAATTTTGGACTCCATTGCGTCCATTGCAAGTTTCCGGTCTTGTTCATATTTCATACTCATAGCCTATTCCCCTCTTATTGAGACTGGGATGTTTTCTTTACAGGGATTTGCATTTATTTCAATTATATTTCTGAATGTCTGCCAGTCATTTTCACAGATTCACAGGATCCCAGGCTGAATGCATTTTGAGAACAAATTTGCTAATATAAGGCTTCAGATTCAGATTCTTCTTAAGTCAGATGTAAAGGTTTAGTAGCAAAAAAACAACAATATCTGAAACTTAGTGTTTTACTTTTGACAGTTAAGTAACCTATGACTCATCATCTGGCATCTGTTCTACAAGATTTCTTTCATGAATTGTACTTGCAAAGTATTAACATATCAATCTAGGAAACATTTTGCAATAGGCAAGGCTTTATGAATATCATTCACTACATTATTTCTCAGGCGCAGCACTGTAAATATATCAGACTCTCCATGAAGTTTGGCGAGTGATGATGGACTTGCTGGACTGAGAGTGAAGTACCTTGAATATCTCTTCCTCTCAAAGAAAATCCCTCCACAGTGGCATTTTTGAGATTGTGTATCGTTCTGATTTTCATTTCTCCTATATTTGCATCATAGATTTGTGGGTTCCTATAGCAGGAAACTGCCTGGATTCTGCTTTGAAATTAGAAAAGTCTGATTGCAATTAATGAACCCACATCCTGTTGTTAGCTACGTGAATTTGTGAATTTTTCAGTGTCAGGTCATTTTGGGGAGCATGCATTGGTATGGCTAAGTTGACAGTAACAGATTTAATCACCTAGATTTGTACATATGGAGGTTTAAGATTGATATAGGAATTTAACTGTTGTGCATCAAGGGGATGGGATTTTTTTGTGTCAGCCCACTGAGACATTTTCAGCAGGGATTGTTTTCTAAAACAGTTTTTCTGTGTTCAAAAATTGCAGTAAACGGATCAGTAAACTTAATGCCTTGAGTAATGGGTATGAAATGGCGGTATAAAATAACAGGTAAATGAGTTTGCAATGGGGGTTTCTGAGGTGACACAGTGGGTAGCACACTTACCTCACACATCCAGGGTTGGTGGTTTGAATCCCACCCCAGCTCTTTGTGTGGAGTTAGCATGTTCTCCTTATGTTGTGTGAGTTTCCTCTGGGTATTCTAACAACATAGCATTATTAAATTAACCACTGCATGGACCCTTTATAACAGTATTAAGCACACGATGCAAGTTCTTTTAGGGTGTGGCCAACCCACTTTTGCTAGTCACAATACTAGGAGCATGGTCCAAAAGGGTTGTACAAAGTCTCATAATTAGTCATGGGGGTGTTTGGAGCAATACATGCTATAAACCAATTTGAGTGTCATCTCCTATTGCCTTTAAAAGCCAGGAGTACTTGCCCTTAAGGTAGTAGAAACACTTCTCTGCAGTGGAAATGGATGTGCTTGCGCATGAATTGAAAGCATGTGAGCAGACCATCTACGGCAGGGTTCCCCAGTTCCGGGCCTATAGAGAGCCAGAATCCAACTCAGTTTACGGATTTCCCTGCTCAAACACATCTAATTCAGCTATTTACCAGGTTTAGTGGTTGTGTTTGAGCAGGGAAATATACAAACTGTGTTGTATTCTGGTTCTCTAGGACTTGAATTGGGGAATCCTAATCTACATCAACACCAGGATTCCACCAGGACCCGCAGCAATGGAATACTGCGTGGGAAAATTTTCATTTTGGTATGCGGGATTGGGGGGGGGGGATGACTAAAATGTTTGTAGGTGCGGGAAAGAGAATTAAAATAAATATGTATTGCTCAAATATGTTTTTGTTATTTTATCAAACTATTACTTTTGTTTGCCAGTGAACTTTCTGAAGGATATTAGCATTTTGGAAGTGCCTAATCACCCTCATGGGCTAATGATGTCAAACTAAGCAAGGGGAAATCAGATATTTGGGATTCCTTGTCATTGTAAGCAACCACAATGTGAACCATTTGCCTTTTGCTTGTTGCAACAAATTCAACAAAGTGCTATCAAACACTGGGCACTAGTCTGGCACTTAATGGCAACTTTTGTTCAGTTTTTAAGGTCATGCAGCACCTCTGGCTGAAGATCCTGACACTAACCACTATGACATACAATTCATAAAGTATTTTGACGTACACATTAATATTTTACATTGTAATCTTTCTATTTTTAATCTTTTGTATGTTTGTGTGCTGCTGCACATCCCTGTGTGCATAACAAGCAGTGTATATCCACTGTACATGTACCCATGTAGGCGCATGTTATTGTCTTGCCCTTAAAATGACCGTGACATACTGCGCCATTGACTTTAGACCAGGTTTTTCTTGGTCAAAAGCGCAATCGCTTACCGCTGCCTCAAAATAGCAATGCATCAACAATGCACCTGACTCCACCTTATTTTAAGACCGACACACCCACGGGTGCTCAGATGGGCCCATGTGCATTTACAGTATAATCTAAATGGCATGGGTGCTGGCCAGTAAAATGACAACTGCCTAGGGCTCATGCTAGCAAAGACACTTGTGTTGCGCCTGCCACAGTGTGCGCTGGGTATCAAATATGGCCCTGTGTGTGGTACCCAACACAGAGCCCCCCCATCATCATCATGACCTTAGATAAGCCATTAGGAAGTTGGATGGATGTTTGTAAGTGCCCGTCACAACCTTCAGCCCTCATTCTGACTCTGAAGCAGTGGAGCCTTAGGAATGCTCAAAAATCTTATTTATAAGCTGCAAGATGCTTCTCTGTGGTTAGACTTGTACACTACACATTTTTTATTTTCTTGGAAAATAAACAATGTTTGAAGTCATGTTGGTTCTGTTGTTGGGGATTACCTTGGGTTACAGTACTGCAGCCCCTTCAGCACTCAACACCAGAGGAAAGCTGGGAAGAGTTCCTGACCGAGTTTACATTCCCTCAGGGGTCCTTGGTGCCATCTAATGAACGAACATGCAGTTGTGTGCATCATCCATAAAAGCTCTAATGTACTCAAGTCTCCTACTGATGGATGAAAGGGGTAGATGTACAATATCCTGTCCATCCAGTGGAGGTGGATGTGGAAACTTTGCCGTAGGGTACGCCGTCCTCCATGCTGCATCATAATCCCCTGATATGAAAGAATGGCTTAATCTCTAGAATCTTCATCTCCAGGGCTGTTGTGATGTATGACCTGATCTCCTTGCATCGTCCGGCACTTTATTGGATGGTGGAATTTTTCCATCAGCTGTGCACTTTTCCTTGCCATGTCCCTCCACATCCAAATGAGATTTACAGAAATAGCAGTGAACTGATTGCCATCTCACATAGAGATGACCATTCCAAGATAAAAAACACACACACATACATTATAGCAATTAGTGTAAAAAATTTAATCTTAAAATGTTACTCCTGGCTCAGTATTTCGATGCTCATTCTCTTTCCTTGTGGTAATATCGGAGGCAGTAGTACATCCATCTGATATAATGACTGACCGGGGAACGGACCCCTTTCTATTGCCCTAGACTCTCAAAAATGTTTTATGTTTTCCTTTCATACAAGGTCACTGACCCTCTTTGGGAGATCGGCTTTATCAACTCCTTACTAAGAGTTATCCTCCCATGCTTACATAATAAACAAGTCCCCATATTCTGGGGATGTGTGGCTCTCCAGATGAAGGATCTGCCCCTCTATCCAGAAGGTTGTTGATTTGAATCCTGGCAATCATATTACTGTTGGTTCTGGAAAAAATAGTTGTCCTTGCACTGTGACACTTCCAAAAATTGTTATGCCATTATACAGTTGGCTTTTCTATTGAAGCAATTCATGTTATTAAGATACATCTATTCATCTTTTTCCTGCCTTCAAGGTACGAATCCGTGTCCTTAATTAATGTGTATCAACCATTCCCCTTATTCATCTGTATTTAACAAAAAAAAAGACTGATATCTTCCCATGTCAAATGTCTGTGCACTCTGAACAAATGATGAACATTAATGATGTGCAATGGACTGAACCCTTCATTAAAGGGACGACATGATTGGAATATTATCACACCATTAGCACATTAAGAACTCATTGTCTCTGACACCAGTAGTATTACTCCATTTTGGGGGCAATGCAAAAAAATATATAATAATTGATGACTGGCCACTGCTCTTTATTCATAGTTAAATAAGACTTTGGGGTCAAATAGACTGATTTTCTAGCATGAATATTCAGCATTCATTTTTGTGTATTTATTGACTTTGTGACCAATTATAGTTAACCTTCTACTTTTTGCCTGACAGAAGTCATTCTAAAAGACGTGTATAATGTATGACTTATTAAATTGATTATTTTCTGTTGCAGTACATAGTGATGCACACATACTACAGTATGTGCACTATCTGTGCTTGCATGCCTTTAGATATGTTAATAGATTTTGTGTTTGTGTATTTTGAAGGGAGCACTACTTGCTTCTGAAGCAGACATGTCATATAGATCCACTCAACCTGTCACATGCTAATGAATGAATATCATGGTGCCATGAACACTAATGGGGTTCAGTAGCTAAACGTGAACAAGATCTGAAAAGAATCAGATATGAAGAGCTGGGAAAACTACCTGTTTATTAGCTGGACACAGTTGCAAGAAATAGTATGTAAACATGATGGAATTACCTGTTTTTCTGCACTAACTGGTGATAAAATGTGGTTTAATCTAAATTTAAGTTACAATAATGAATGAAAAATCTGTTTAAACCAATAAAACACAAATTGTTGTATTGTTCTTGTCACACCCAGCCCCGATCGCCCTCATGTGGACCACACTTCCTCTTTAACCCCGTGTTGAATCCTCCCGTTTACCAGCTGTTGTTCGTTTCCTGCTCGTCACCTCCTGTATTTAGTCTACGTTCTGTTCAGTCCCGTCAGATCCGTCATTGATGTTATGCTGTTTGGTTGTTGTTTCCTCCCGTATGTTCCCCTGACTGCCTATTTCCCCGTAATAAACCCCGCTTTCCCCGCAACTCGGACTCGCTCGCCTGCTTCCCCGCTCGCCGTAGCACCGACGCTGACAGTTCTTGTATGTATAGAAAATATCCCTCAATCATTCACAGTGTAGGTTGGAAAAAGTATTTGAATCTGGCTTATGACTTCAACAAAAGCTAAAAGGAGTCAGGAGTTAGATCATCTGGAGTGCAATAAAGAAGTGAAATTGAGGTCTGGGTTACGGATACTTTGACTTAAAAAAAGAACATTCAAACATTTTGAGTTTGCTGCTGGGTAGCCAGGCTCCGGACATGCTGCTGGGGAATCTCTCTGGAGGTGCTGCAGAGGTAATGATGGGCTCCGGAGGTGCTGCAGTAGCAGCCAGAGGCGGCATTGCAGACACGGCAGGAAGGCAGTGAGGTAAGCAGCTGCCTGACTGCAGGTGAGGCAGGTACTGACAAGATGGGAGGTGAGGCAGGTGCCGGAAAGGTGGAAGGTGAGGCAGGTGCTGGTAATATGGGAGGTGAGGCAAGAGCTGGCAATATGGGAGGTGAGGCAGGGGCTGGCAAGATGGGAGGTGAGGCAGGTGCTGGCAAGATGGGAGGAGAGGCAGGTGCTGGCAATATGGGAGGTGAGGCAGGTGCTGGCAAGATGGGAGGTGAGGCAGGTGCTGGCAATATAGGAGGTGAGGCAGGTGCTGGCAAGATGGGAGGTGAGGCAGGTGCTGGCAATATGGGAGGTGAGGCAGGGGCTGGCAAGATGGGAGGTGAGGCAAACGCCAGTGAGGTTCTGTAAACCTAGGTGCTGATGAGGCAGCAGCTGGGGAGTGAGATTACCAGGATGGAGCAGGCTTATCTAGACCGTGTGCTGGAGACGCAGGCTCCTCTGGGCCAGACTCTGACTGAGTGGCCTCCTCATGTCCTGGAATGGGTTCCTGGGGGATTTGAAAGTAAGTCGGGAGCCACTCCAAGGGTCCAGCGACCTCACACTTCTCCTGGATTCATAAGACTCTGTTTTTCAAGTAGGAACCTCCAGTCTATATGCCCAATGCCTTATCTAATATGATCTTTGTTTTGGAGGAGCAATTCACATGGTGGATGACTCATCGGGTCCATTGTTTACCTCAGGCTCCTTCAAATCACTGTCACTCAGCAGGTTAATCAGTGTATTGTCCACAAACTACCTCATTGAGGGGACAAAAGGCTTCAATATCAGGAGGAGGGTGCGTGCAGGGGAGAGGGAGAAGGCTGAGACACAGAATGCAGGCAGCTCATTGGTAAGGCCATGGGATCGTCTGGGGAGCTCAGTTATTCTGTCATGTCTGGGAAACAGGAAGGAGCAACGATCCACACATTGGCGTTGGTTGCCAGAAAAGGAAGTTTTATTTAAGCAGGCATAGACTTGAAACAGACAGGCACACTATGAATTGAACAACGACTGCACTGAGGAATCAGACAGACATAAAGTACCTAAAGAAAGTCATCAAACCCTGTGAAAATCTATACCTTTTGTCACATTACACCCAGGAAAATGAAATAAAATAAGTCATTTTTTAGCCATTTGTACACATTATAGCCCTCATTGTTGACGTGAAAATAACATCTTAATACAGTTTGGAAAATTATTAAAAAACAATTAGTGAAATGCATGGTTTGGTAAAGTGACCAGCCCCTTAGAACGTATCATTCAAAATTTGCTCAGATGCAACCTATCAGCTGCCAGATCAAACACTAAGCTAATTGTCCCACCTGACATCAAATGTAGTGGTTTTGATCACTTCAAAATAAAACCAGCTGTCGCTTGAAGATCTCACTACTAGTGGTGCAAGGTTCTGAAAAATAAATCAACATGGTTGGGAAAGTGCTTTCAAAAGGCCTTTGGGATAAAGTTAAGGCATAAGTAGGGGAGAAGGCTGCAAAAAGTTTTCAAAGACTTTAGCTATTCTTCTGAGTACTTATCAGAGCATCATTAAGAACTGGAAGGTATATGGCACCACCAACACATTGCCTAGATCAGGCCATTCACCCAAACTGGGCGCATTGATCAGAGAGGCTACCAAGAGGCTAAAGGCAACTTTGAAGGACTTACAAGGCTTCATGGCTGGAACTGGTCTACCTGTGCATGTGACCGCAATCTCTCAAGCTTTACACAAAGCTGACCTGTATGGCAGGCTGGCAAAAAAGAAGTCACACTGAAGTCACATTCAGTCTCATTTTCTCTATACAAAAACACACCTAGGAGATTCTGCTGCCATTTGGAAAAAGGTGCTATGGTCAGATGAGACATAAATATACCTTTATGGATTGTACTCCAAGTGCTACATGACGATCCTAAACATACCAAGAAAAGAACAACACTGGCTTAAGGATAGGAAGGTGAATGTCCTTGAGTGGTGCAGTCAGACCCTTGACTTAAATCCAACAGAAAACCTGTAAATGGACTTGAAGAGAGCAGCCCATTGTCACTCACCACAGAATCTGACTGAACTGAAACAATTATTCAAAGAATCACAGGCCAACATTCCCGAATCTAGGTGTGGAAAGCCAGCAGAGACATATCCAAAAAGATTGACGGCTGTAATTACAGCAAAAGATGGCTCTACTAAGTATTAATCAGGGAATTGATGACTTTTCCAACCAGGTCATTTTGGTTTTTCATTTTTTAATTAATTGTCTGAACAGTTAACTTTCTTTACAATAGTTTGATGTTGTAAGGCAAAATTTGTAAATAAAGCTGGTAAAAGTTTTTTTTGAGAATGGATTTTAATTTCAGGCTGTATGACAAGTAAAGTAACCATTTGAAAAAGGTATCAGGAGTTCCTACAGGCACTGTATATACATTGGTAATGAGACACAAATGAAAGACAGGTGTGGATGGTTAAGACAGTAGGCTGGAAACAAGGAGGTGATTACAGGATGGCCAGTGACCTCTCCTGGCCAAGCGGGAACATGATGGGCTGACAGGACAGGTCCTGACACATAAAGCTGAAAAGGGTTACAATTATCTCAAGAGCTTAGAGGTTCTTCCGTCCACACTCAGATGAATTGCTCTCAAATAAAAAACATCATTGTGTGCCTGAAGTTTTCCAGACCACCTTCACACTCTACACTGCTACTGGGAAAATATTTCACGGACTGATGAAACTAAGTTTGAATTATTCGAGACGACCATACAGCTCTATATATGGCGTGAAAAGGGCACTGCATACCAACATGAAAAAATCATTCCAATGGTGAAGTACGGTGCATCATTATTTGGGCCTCCACTGCTACCTCAGGACCTAGACAACTTGCCTTCATCAAAGGGAAAATTAATCCTCAAGAAGATTATCAAGGTAACCTACATGATAATAACAAGGTGGCTGTTAGGTCAGTAGAAGGTCAGTAGAAGACACAGAGACTGTCAGGGCCTGCATCACCAAATGCATTAATGATGTCACATAAGCCAGGACCGTCACCACACGGGCTAATCAGAAGCCATGGCTGACAGGGGAGGTTCACAGGCTGCTGAGGGCCTTATGTGTCTGTCTTCAGCCAGTGTGAAAAGTGCACTTTCCAGGATTAACACCCATAAGGCTGCTGATCCAGACAACATATCTGGTTGTGTGTTTAAGGATTGTGCAGAGGAGCTCAAATATGTCAAATACATTTTGAACACCTCCCTGAGTCAGGCTTTTGTCCCCACATGCTTTAATGCCACCACCATCATACCCGTACCAAAGAAAGCATCTCTCTCCAACTTCAAAGACTACTGTCTTGTTGCAGTGACCCCCATTATCATGAAGTGCTTGGAAAGGCTAGTCATGCAGCACATTAAATCCATTCCAATCTGCCCTGCATCTCTTTCAGTTTGCATATCGGGCCAACAGGTGGACCCATGATGCAATCTCCTCTGCTCTCCATTCTGCCCTCACCCACCTGGACACAAGACGTGAGAATGCTGTTCATAGACTTTAGCATTCAATACCATCATTCCTCAACAGCTGATACAGAAACTGGACTGACTGGGCATGAACACCTCTGTCTGTAACTGGCTGCTAGACTCACTGAGAGAACACAAGCAATGTGGGTTAGCAACAAGACATCTGGCACCATCACACTGAGCACAGCACCCCCCCTAATGATGTGTGCTCAGTCCCCTGCTCTTCATCTTGCTGACCGATGACTGGACACCAAATTATAGCACCAACCTCTTCTTCAAGTTTGCAGACGACACAGCTGTGGTGGGTCTCTTCAATAACAACAACGACACTACAGGAATGAGATGAACCAACTGGCCACACGGTCAAACAAAGAAGATTGTCACCAACTTCAGGAGATCACACACCCAACACCCCCACTTACCATCAATGGCGCTGCTGTGGAGAGAGTGAGCAGCAGTAAATCTTTGGGAGTGTATATCATAGAGGATCTCTCCTTCTCAAAGAACACTGCATCACTGCAAAGAAAGCCTCCTTCTATCGAGGCCCTGCTGAAAGTATCCTGACCAACTGTGTGACTGTGTGGTTTGGAAGCTGCACTGCCAATGACTAGAATATCCTGCAGCGCATAGTGAACGCAGCAGGAAAGATAATTGGAGCCCCACCCCCTCCCTCCTGGACATCTACAACACCCGCCTAACCCACAAAGCAGTCAGCATTGTGGGAGACCCCACCGACCCTTCTTACACCCGCCTAACCCGCAAAGCAGTCAGTGTTGTGGGAGACCCCACCTACCCCTCTTACACCCGCCTAAACCACAAAGCAATCAGTATTGTGGGAGACCCCACCGACCCCTCTCACACCCGCCTAAACCACAAAGCAGTCAGTATTGTGGGAGACCCCACCGACCCCTCTCACACCCGCCTAAACCGCAAAGCAGGCAGCATTGTGGGAGACCCCACCCACCCCTCTCACACCCGCCTAAACCGCAAAGCAGGCAGCATTGCGGGAG
>JAODLD010000136.1:4213077-4234518 GCA_026781065.1 Mormyrops boulengeri
TCCCCTGTTTGCCTGTCTCCCCGCAATAAACCCTGCTTTCCCCGCAACCTGGGCTCGCTCGCCTACTTCCCTGCTCGTCTCCAGCCCGGTCGTGACAGTGGGATTTACATCGCCAACCCTGGAAGTGTGAGGCTACACTGCTAAACACTGGGCCACTGTGAATACACAATTTTAAGAAGTAAATGTACAGTATCTGAATAATTTTGAAAGGTGTAAATAAATATAATCACTGCATAGTGATCACAGAAGAATCCAACATAACTGCTTTTATAGGTTTTTGTGAAGCGAGTTATTTGATTTATGTTTGTATTTATATCAGTATTGGTTATGTTATGTGATTTTAAATGAAATAACATCTTTACAAGCATATGTCCCAAGAATGTTTAAATCTTATACTTCAAATACAAAAACTAATTAATTTTAAAATGTAAATGAATTCACTGTCAATGATTATTGAGGTCTCTATAGACCTAATCTGTTTCTAAAATTAGGCTATGTTGTCCTGTTAATTGTCATTGTTAGTTAGTAATTTATCCCTTTATTGACATCCTCTGAATATGCCATTGTATTTTATACAGCATATTTAATAAAATAAAATAAAGTTTCTCCCCAGCTACTTATTGGAATGTATTTATTGATCAGGACAATGGTGTTATGCAAGACATGCCCTTGTACAACACATTAGAGCCGTTTTAAATTAGCTTTCCTTTGGTCTAATAATTGCGGGGTGTAAAGCATATTTCATGAATGCCCAGACTCAGTCTTATTTGTTTTTCACACACCGCTGTTCTGGGTTTTCCTTATTGTGCAGTTTCGTTCACGTCTTTGTTCAAAAGTAGCTGACCCAGTCTGCGTAACAGAGAGGCTTCCGAAGATGGATTGTTTGTTGCATGTTCCCTTAAATCAAAGCCGAGCGCCAAAGCTTTCTTTTAATCATATTTTACACTGACCCCACTTATCTCTGTCGCCTGCTGTTTAATAGCTGTCAGAGCTGATCCGTCAGCCGCTGCGCTGTCGAATGCCTGTCCACCGCCCAACGATCGTTTGCACTGCACGACTTTCTGTTTAAAAGCTGCGTCGTGAAACTTTGCAAGATGGAAATGAAAGGGCGGCGAGTGCATGTTTCATTGGAGGAATGGGTGTACTGTTAGCGGGTAATTTAATAAAGGTAGTTATGTAAATGACACTACCCGCACATTACATATGCATTGATCCGCTTAGAGGCTTTCTTTTCCGCTTTCGATCTGGTTTGCCGCGGGCATTTGATAGAATTAGTCTCTGTGATGTTATTACGGTGGTCTTCGTTGTACGCTGTGGACATTCTGGCGTTCTTTGGCCCTACTTTTCGCTCATTTCCACCCAACATATAACGAGGAGAAGCACTGTGGACCACGTAGCATATTAATTATTGCTGAGATTGGTTGCGGGCTATGCTGTAGAAACGTCATTTTGAAAATTGGAAAGTTAAATGATATATTTTTTCAGAATGTTCGTTAATATTATCTCTGGAAAATGAAGCTGAAGTGACGATAATTTAGTTTGCCAGTGCAATGTTAACTATCTAGATTTCTTGTTCTTCCACCAATTATCCTGGTCAGGGATGCAGGGTGTCCTGGAGCATATCCCATGCAGTACATGGCACACTATGTCAGCAAGGTGCATCTTAGACTGGATGCCAGTGTTCCATAGGAGTTTTGATTAACTCTACACACACACGCGCACACGCACACACACAAACACATTTGTATTCATATTTTTGTGGAGAGTGTCCATTAACTTCTGTAGGAAAAATCCTAATGCCAACAATGATACCCTGAACCCCTACCCAGCCCTTACCTTAACCATAAGTAACCAAACAAAATAGAAGACTTTTTACATTGTTAGTTTTTTCATCACAGTTACAGAGTTTCGCCTTGTGGGGACTGAAAAAAATGGTCCCCACAATATCAAAATAACGCATTTTTATCTCCACCATGTAATATATACATACCCCCCCATATACACACACATGCACACACTCAGTCATACACTATGGGTAATTTGGGTAAATATGGTGGCTGTGTGTGGCCCTTTTTAAAAGGAATGGTCTCATTGTTGGGCCCTTATTTCAAATTGGACAAGCTGACCCAGCTTTCTTAATGGTGTGTTGCTTTGTATAAGAGAGCCTGCTAAATAAGAAAATGTAATTTAGAGATACCAGTTAGCCTGAACCACATGTGAACTGGGGAGAACATTCATAGAGAGAACATTCATCGACAAGCCCCCAATGCGCCGATGTCAGGCAACAGTGCTAGCCACTGATAAATAGCCGTGCCGCTCCTATTGATGGAGTTTAAGTGCTAAATCCAGTTCATAGGAGTCAGCAAATAGGACCACATGACACAGTGATGGCAAAAGGGAACTGGGACTTTATTTTGGCATGGAAGTGGAGATGAACTTGAGCAGAGATGGAAGAGAGGAATAAAGACATCCACATCAGGGTCAGCAGAGAAAAAAAGCCGGGGAGACGCCTTGAAAATAATTCAGTGAGTTTAATTTTCATACATGTAGCTGACTTGCATATATTTTTAAAGGATATCTTTCATAAATTCATAAAAGCCTTCTCATTGATTGGAATTTAAGTGTGGCCTTGGAACACAGTGACGGGTTTTGGTTCTGTGCAGTTATGTGATTATATCATAAGGGCAAAACGGAATCTCTGCCTCTGTTGTTGATTAAGTTCCATGGTTCTTCGACCTGGGATTGACTTGTGATTCTGATTCAGCAAATTATAATTTCTTCCTAGCCCAATATTCATTATTTATTGGTAGAAAATGCATTTTGGTAAAATTGCCTAAAGACAATTGCGTCGGTGCCATGAGGAGATTTTCAGAATACTCACAAACCGAAGTAAACTTCGGAAACTTTTGATCAAGTTTCTTTTCTAAACTAAACAAAATGAAAGAACGTTTGGAACAGGGGCACGTAGGTCTTACACGGACAGTCTAACTTCTCTCTGTGGCAGGAAACACTAATGCAGGTTTGATTGCATTCTGTCTGGCATAAGAAGGGCTATTCTGACGTGCGTAACACTAGTCATTGCTTTTCTTTTTTTTATGTGTCCCATCTTGTGCAAATATTGCCTGTGTATCTATTTTATATGTATCTTTGGCCTGCCACATTGTATATATTGTTAAATTAGCATATAAAATATATGAATACCCTTAGAAAATGCATCTTTCAATGGTAAGTAGAGCACTAGCTGTTAGTCCAGTAGCTTTTATGTAGATTAAACAGAAAGATTCAAAACTGGAAGAGAAAAAAACAGTTTCTCGGTGTAAGGGTAAATGAAAATTACTCCCTGAACTCTTGAGCTAGACATATAAAGCACCATCTTCTAAATTCTCAGGTATTTGAATAAAAAATAAAATTAAAATAGACTAGGGTAACAATACCTTCAAAAATGAACAAATTGCTCAGGAAAAATGCTGTCATTATGAGGTGAAATGGTTGCTATTTGTGATGACAGGGTTAGTTTGCATTTATATATAAATGCCTGTCGTAGCCGATCAATGTAGATAAATACACTCCAGCAGAGAAAAAGACAAGAGGTTTTATGGAGCAAGGATGTGGAAGAATCTTTGCTATTATAAAACACTACAGGCCATATATCATAAAACCGACAGGTGACTGACTAACCAAATCATCAGTGAAAGGAATCGTCCAGTGATGAGTTTCTAGCAAAGATTTCAGAGTCATTTCTCATAGTCAGTGTCACTGGGTCCAAGGGGGTCATTTGTTAAACCTAAGCATTAGCTAAATACAGGCTATTATATTTCTATTTACACTGAACTTGCAACTACCAAACTTATTGTGAATAATACTGTAAACAATTACCTATTTGGTACACAAACAGCTCTATAGTGAGAAATGGTCTGCTAAAAAATGGATGATCTGACAAAAGTTTCCCTGAAGGATCACCAGCATTTTCCGGGAGCAGAAAATGTCCTCGTTGTCAAAATTATTGGGAGCCAGGTGCAGAAAAGTAATGCATAAAGTAACTGCAAAAACTCCCTTTAGATTTCTTTTATAAATATAGAAATTGTTTTTTGTAGGCCTGAAGATAACATCTTCTTGTTTGTAGGTGGTGTTTTCTCGCCATAATCTTGACAACTAATGTTCAGAAACTTGTCATGGGAATATATGGTTCAAAGGGACGTCGTTTAACACTGTGTAAAAATGAAATAATGAGTTTTTCTGTTGAAACAAAGTGCTGGTAGCTCAGCTGTTCACAGTACAGCCTCACACCTCCGGGGTGGAGGTTTCAATCCCACTGCTGCTCTCTCTTTTTGGAATTTGCATGTTCTGGTGGATATCCTTCGGGTACTCTGGCTTCGTCCTACAATCCAAAGACATGCGGTTAGGTAAGCGGTGTCTATGTTATGATACCTGCCCTGGGTCAGGTGACATAAACATGTCGTGCAGGTCAGAGGGGAACAGAGCTGAGTAGCCATAGCCGGATAAAGTTCTGTTCTTTTAATGCTTAAAGAACTATTTACAATTACTTATATACAGTAGATACAATGTTATAACATGTTCCAGCAGATGGGTAGTTTCTCCACTAAGAAAGGTTGCATGGGAGGTGCTAAAGAAAAGAGAATAATAAAACATTTTCCAAGTCTCCCTGTACTAGACAAACCACCAAATGGGCGACACTCTGCTAAGTCTACCGTAAAAAACGTACATGTAAATGTAAATGAACGAAGACAAAGTCCTTTTAAACTTGGCTACCTTAAAACCGACAAGTTATCTAGCTAACCAACAAATCTCACTTTGTGATACACGCCCCATGTTGAGTATGACAACAAATACAGTCATAGTGTCAACATGCTGCCTGCAGTAATATTATTTTGTTCATGATCTTGATGTGACTTTTTGCAGTAATGAATTGCATGGAAATAATATGACGGACATACTGATAGTACTTCTCAACATTAGGTGTTACAAGAATTAACTACCGTATATTTTCTGTCACTGAAAATCAAGATTATAGTATCGCTTGTCTCATTTACCACATAGTGTTTATGCATTTTCATAAGGATCAGAGGTTTAGATTATTAACCTGTGAGATGCACATTTCATTTATTGATTATCAGAAAAGAGCCTATTGAAGGCTCTGTGAAGATAAAGTATGCCAAGGTGGTGTACCATACTGTGGACATAGCAACGGTACATTGTATATATGCAGGACACATGGAGATCAGAACCACTGGCTTGGGGACGTGTGTGGGGAATAAGCTTGGGGTACTAAGCTTACAATAATGGGACCAGTGCGAGAAAATAGGACGCGAACTAAGGGGAATAAAAATCACAGAAATGACGGAATGGGAAATAGGTAGCCAGGTGAGTGTTGAGTAGGGGCAAGACAGAAACAATGTGTATTATTAAATCATGAAGCAAGGTACAGGTGAATTAAATTGATGTAGCACGCTGCTTACCGTAATTCCTCTATCAAGATGGCCACCCCTCCCACACTTGTGTTTTCTTTTTTTATTTACCATATTTCTCCAAAAAACAGTAAAACATCTAACATACAGCTACACCTCTTACTACTTTGACTGGCATCCCATCCAGGCTGTTCCCATGCCCTGGGCTTCCTGGAATAGGCTCCGGGCAGACTGTAACCCTGTGCGAATAAGTGGCTGGAAGATGGATGGACTTGCCACATCGGTTCATGTTTTTTCTCATTGTAATACCATCCATCCATCTTGTGGGCGCTTATCCTGGTCAGGGTTGTCGGGGAGCCTGGAGCCTAGTTCAGACAGTGCAGGGTGGAGCGTAGCAGTCGATCCTAGCTGGGTGTGATGGATCAGGCCAAGGTCCATGTGCAGAGTTTTATTCACCAGAGCCAAAACAGAATCCAAAACTCAAAGTTGTCAGCATGGCATTTAGTCAGAAAAGGAGAACGGGGCAGAGCAATGCCTGGAGCAGAGTCCAAATCGAAAGGTCAAAAGAGGCGGAACAAGATGCAAGTTCATTGCAAGCCACATACACACAAACACCACTTAGTCTTGCTGTATGTCTTAGGATGAGCATCCCCAAACCTCACATACTAAGAGCGGGACTCAAACCTCAAACCTGCAGGCGTCAGTTAAAATTTAAAATACCAACTTGGAAAGGAGTCTATGTGAATCTGCTTCATAATCTTTCACTTGTACAGGATGACAGATCTGTCTAGTAGTTCATTGTTACCCATCCGCATTTCACTGATTATAAAAGCTACAGTTTCCCATCTGAAGATTTAGAAGACTTTAGTCGTAAAATCTGTTGCTCATGTACTCCCAGTAGGTTGTTATTTGAAAACCAAACATCCTCTTTTTCATCTTTCTGTTACTCCACTTGTTGACCGTCACTGTCATTTAGCTTCTGTTTGAATTAATCTATTGTGGAGGGTTTGTCCCGCACCCAGCACTCCGGCAGCTCCTGTCTGGGATCCGTCAAGACAAATCTGGATGGAAAAGAAATTGGATTTTCTTCTCCATTCTCACTTCAGGTGTAGTTTGTTATGTACTACAGAACTGGTTGATTTTCAATAAATCTTTAATTATAAATGAACTACAGATTTGGCTTGCAGCAAAGCCTACAAAACAAACAGCAATACAAAGTGTACAAACACAGCGATGTGCTTTAAATAGTGAACATTTCTATAGTTGGGAGAAAAGTTTGTGAGCTACTTGTCGTTCTTTGGATTTCTACATGAATATGACCTGATCTTCATTTATGTCATTATAATAAATACTTGTTTAGCAAACAGTATTCACAACATTTTACATTGCCATATTTTTATTGAAAAAACAATCAAGATCATGGATGAAACCTGTATCCTTCCATCCATTCTCTGTACCCACTGGTCCTATGCAGGGTTGCAGGGGTCTGGAGCCTATCCCAGAAACTACAGCACAGGGTAGGAAGGTAGGGAGTAAACCAGGATGGGTACCAACTCATCACAATGCATGCACCCTAATATTTAGAAAGTCAGCAAACCTAAACAAAAAGCCTTCTGTTGTTGATTATCACACCTGTTTAGTGTTTCAGATGTATTTTAGCCCATTCCTCTATTCAGAGGCGTGTGTATTTTCAGGATGTCTTGCTTGAATGGTCTTCTTCAAATCACAGTGCAGCATTTCAGTGAGGCTGGGGTCGGTGTTTAACCCACTTTGTTGTTGATTTTCTCCTGTGTTCTGGATCATTGTCATGTTCAATGAACCTAATTCTTTTGAGTTTTAGCTGACAGACAGGCACAAATCTTGACAGACAAATTCCAAAGGGTCCAACTTTTTGTAAACAATATATATATTTGTTCAACTTATACCAGAACATTCACTTACTGGGCAACTGGGAATGCATAAATGATTTAGTATATCAAAGGCACAGATTTGGGTAAAGATATTGTGGGAGTACAGTGTGTGTTTAGGGGGGCGGGGAGTCAGGGCTGATTTGATCCCTACCAGTTTTAAAACCAAATATATGTCCTTGTACTATATTTATTATCAAAGTACAATAAAATGAAAAGGGCTTTGTAATTATACAGTCCCCAAGCTGCCATTCCCTACAGCAAAATGGTCACTTTGAGACAACAAGCCTGAGATCAAACACAAAGCAAGCAATGTCACAATCTCCATGGTAACACAGGGGGCAGCGGCAAATGGACGTGGAGGTGGCGATCTCAGGGCACTGCAAAGGGGCACCGTCGTGCTGCATGGTGAGCAGTATGTGCAGGATTCTGCTGCTTTTTCCTGGCACTTTTTTTCATTTAATCCCGATGTACAGATTTTCCGTATAAGCCCCGAGAATATGTACTTAATGTACTTAATATATAATTAATATGTACTGGGACCACTTTTGCCTCCAGAACAACATCAAGGGTGGATGAGTTATGCATCCAGAGCAGATATTGTGTAGAGCACTGTTGTACTGAACTATTATTTTTGCACTTTGTGTCCTTCCTGCAAGCTTTAACAAGTCTGACCATTTCCCTCTCACCTCTCTCATTACCAAGGTGTTTTTACACAAAGAACTGCCACTGAATTGGTGGATTTTGTTTATTGCACCATTCTGTGTAACCTCTAGTGTAGTGTATGAGAATGCCAGGAGAGTGTTTGTTTCCGAGATGCTGAAAATACCATGTGTGGCACCAACAACCAAGCCATGTTCAAAATCTCTGCCAGTGGAATGTTTAGCCAAACAGGAACGGAACCTGTTGATAGGGTGTGCTGTATGTATTCATTAGTAGCTGCATGAATCTTCCAACTACTTACTATACTTGTTCATTCATTCGTTTGTTCTTTCATTCGTTCATTCATAATTTTTCCCAACATTTGCAAACTGTTGAATGTGTTGACTCAAGAAGGTGAATTTCTATATATGAAGTTCTACCCAACAAACATCATTTAACAAACTTTCACTGTGGCAGAAACAGTGACACCCGGATTTTGTGTGAATGTGATCATTGACTTCTAGATGTGATTCATCAGTTATAGTATTTTATGTATCTATATCTTGAAAAAAATTTAATAGTCTAATGATAAACCCTCTATATTTTTTTTAATTTGGAAGAAAAGAAAGTATCTGCAATACTAAATACGGACTACAGAGATTAACTGTTCTTAAATCTGAATATAGGAGGTATATAGGAAAAAAGAGGCAGAACGGATTTTATATATTTATTTTTTTGTTTGCTGGTGCAAAGTCTTGTGTGGGTGTACAAAACATGGTGTGAATTATCCTAAGTAGGAGTAGGAGAAAATCTTATGAGGAATGACAGTCTCACACACCATGAAGAGCTTTTATTCACCATCCCTTAAGCTGACGGTATTACCGTATAGTGGGGAAACGAAATAGATACACAAGTTAAGTTAGTTAAATGTACTTTGTAGCACAGTCTAAGCTTTTATAAGCTTTTAGGGTGTTCTTCAAACTGCATTATAGTACTTGAAGTCAGGAAGAAACCATTTCAAAGACCCCTGCTCCAAGTAGGGCTGAATAGCCACAGGTCAGTCAGTGCCCATGCGAACTCTCTGCTGTTAAAAGCACCTACAATGGGCACGTGAGCACCGAAACTGGACCTTGGAGCAGAGCAAGAAGTTCGCCTGGTCTGATGAATCCTCTTTTATCTTGCATCATGTGGGCAGCCAGGTACGCATCCAGCATTTGTGGGATGTGTTGAACCAACGAGACCATTCTGCGGTTACACAGTCGCATACGTAGTAGGGCTCACTGCCTTGACGCAGTACTCCCATAACCATTGTTAAAATTATCATTATCTTGACCGCCTAATATCCTGTTGATGATTACTGTCTAATATATCCCAGACCTGAATATACACCATGTTTGTGCAATATTAGAATAGATAACAAAAGTACAGCTTTTCTTCCCATACCATAAATGTAATGCATTCAGATATCTTCTGATAGTAGGCCAGCTGTATGAAATGTCTTTCAAAGAGTGGGACCTTAGGGCATTCAACCACCACACCAGGTACCAAACTTTTGGTACTTTGAGAAAGTACGAAAAGTACGGTACTTCAAGGTGTTAGTTTTCCACTGGCGTAAAAACTGGTACCGGCGCAGAAAGACCTCACGGCGCAAAGTGGGGTATTTTGTACTGAATTTGAAAAATGGCTTTAGTGTATTGTAGGGCTGGATGATGTGCAATATTAAAACCAACATCGCATGTTATACACATACAATTCTTACATCGATAGTCAGCTATATTAAAATATATTAAAATTTTTCTTACTTTCAATCCTCCACAGAATTCATAGCACGGGGGTTAAAGTTTCACTAAAATATTTTTACTCTGTTACTCTGTCATAGTAAACAAAAAACAGCAAGCTTTGCAATTTTCATTATTATTGTTTTTATAGATTCTTATATGTTTAAAAATCAGTTTAAAGTTTACCTCTGCTGCTTCTGCCTGAGCGCTGCATACGTTCTCCAAGACAATCAAAATCATTTTCATCCTTGTTGTTTAAATCACTCGAAGACGGATCTTTGAGAAATTTATGAACTCCTTTTTTGTTTTATAAATATCCCAATATTTATTGCAACAAAATCACATTGCTACATTTATATCATCACATCACTAGGCCAGCAAGCTATATGCGTGCTGTATTAGTATTTTCAACAAAATACATTTTAATTTCTTGTCATACCATCCAGATCTTTCTGTTGATATGTTCTTACGATAAAATTGCTCTTTTTTTTGTTTATCATTATTTTCTGACTTTGCGACTGTTCTCAAGCCGGCGTTTGTATCATGTTTCAGAGGCAGGCTAAGCGTTTCAAGTTCCACCCCAAAGTACCAAAGAAGTACCCCAGCTGGTTTGGCACTTGTGGTTCTGGAACTTCTGGTACTGGTACTTCTGGTACTGGTACTTCTGGTACTGGTACTTGACCTGAAATCAATGGAAAAGTGAAAGTACCGTACCAAAAGTACCACACTTTGTGCGGTGGAAAAGTGCCCTTATTAGAGACCCCAGCTATTCTGAAGGCTTATTAAAAGTCAGACAGGACCTGTGTGTTAATAATATAGGATCTCTGCTTGCCTGTGAATACAATGATATATGTTTGAGGTACAGTATTATGAAATTTGTACAAGTGGTGTCAAGTAAACAGGGTGGAAAAAAGGTTGAGAAAAGGCATTTTTATTATTTAAAACTTTATGGAGATTTTCTGCTTTCCTACTATCAAACAAACAAAACTCAAGAAATCGTCTTAATATGAAAATGGTGACAGAAAACAGTTGGCTCATGTCCCAAAGTACAGAAACTCAAAACAAAGAAAAGAAGCCCAAGGCCCCCATCTTTCACTAGGGTGAACCTTTATCAGTCAAACCTTCCCCAGTACTTTCTAAAACATGAAAGAGACCTGGGAGGGGCTCTCTACCCAACACTGACTGCCTCTGTTCTCTGGGGCTGCCTTTAATCCCAGCGTTGAGCAGGCAGTCTAGTGCAGCTGTGGTCGTTTAAGGTGGCTCAGGGTGCCGGATTGAGCCTGACACTACTGATGCCACACCATCCGTAGCTTGTGATGCTGACATTCTTTTTTCCCGTGAGTGCGGCTCCATGCACACAAAAAAAATGTTTTCCAGATATTAATGAACTTAAAAAAAATAATAATTACTTGTCTTCTTTTACACTGGCAGCAGAAACACAAGGAAAAATTAAATCATCACGAACCATAATCACACAAGCAATCATCCTCATTATTATTATTATTATTATTATTATTTCAATAAAAATGACCTGGATTTCACTCAAGCACTGAGTTTTTGCAGAGTGCCGATTGGTCAGTCTCTCGTAACATCATGCATGTCTAACAAATGCTAATTGAAAAGAGGTGGCCCATAAAGGTAGCAGTTTTATCTGCCTTCTTCCATTCATCTGCTCAATAAACATAAAGAAACTTCCTGTGCAGCGAATTATGCTTGATTATTTAACTGCTTAAAGCACAGCATAGCAGAATAACTTGTAGTTACAGATGCTAGCTTGGCTGTTTGTTATAAGATCTTGCTATATTATATCCCTTACAAAAATTACTGACTTGAAGCTAGGGAGATCATTTTTAACTAGCTGACATTTTAGTATTCTATATAACATAATGTGCGTAATTCTGACAGGGTATAATTGAGTTTTGGCAGTGGGTCAGACATAACGAGTCCATGGTTCTGATTTTATGGTTAGCAATATATTGTATAGTGTTAGCGATGTCTGTAATAGTTTAATTAGTACTGGTACTAAAGAAATGTAACACCAAACAGCTTCCAAAAATCTGGACCGCGGTACCTTTTCAGGTCTAGTATCTGGTGTAACACTTGTCTGCACAAACTCTTAGATATTTGGTAAAAATTCTTATTGGAGCAGCAAGCATAAATAAAAATCTCTGTGTTGCATACTTACAGTAATAAATCTATGTGTGTTGACTTACGATTGAATAAATCAGTTGAGTGATGGATTTAATTTTGTATCCCAAATACTGCATATAGTGTCTGAGGACAGGCCACCCCTCACCCCTTGCAATAACAAGAAATGGTTTAGTGTGCCTTCAGCGGGCTTTTTAACTTGACGCATTTTACTTACAGTAGTGTTCCGTTCCTTCTGCTAGAGCGCGCATTGTAGCCTTTCAGTTGACAATGCCCTAGTCCAGGAAAGCGAAATCAGGTTGTCAGAAAAGAAAGGCGGGGACGAGAGAAAAAGCTAAATGAGGGAAAGCAACTACTGACAAGCTTCTTTTTCAAGAAAGGTGAGCACAAATGTGAAAACAGATCTACATGAAATGAAATCCCATGGGTATAAACCGGCTAAATACCACCGCAACTGTCAGTGCTAAAAACCGCATGACAATTGAAAGAACATCTAATACACTTTCAAGTGATGCCTTGGTTACATCTGTAATCTGAGGTAAAGCCTAAATAAATTGTTGTTTGCATACCACACCATTGCAATAGTACTAATTTGAAAATTAAATTAATATTTATTAGTTATTATAGGTCATAACATAATTAGGCTAATATTTGCTTAATATGGTCAGTGTCATAGGTTCATATACAGTAGACCAAGGGTACCCATCACGTCGATCGCGACCGACCAGTAGATTGCAAAGTAGTGCAGGTAGATCGTGCAACATTCAAGATGTAACGGGCGGCCAGTCCGCTTTTGTTTAAGACTTTATTACATTAGGTTACCGACACAAAACGTGTATGTATTGCGAGCTCCAGCAAGCAAAACTCCAGCAAGCAATGAAAGTGTCCCAGCTAGCCTTCCAATTTATATATACTAAAAAAGGGATATAAAAAATGAGTGGGGGAGCCGGACAAAGTAATAAACCGTAAATGTATTGAATTGTATTGTGCTGCGAGGGTTCATGCAGTGATGCAAGGTTCGCCAACATGTACGGTATATATGAAGTATAATCAGTGTGTGTGTCTATGTATGTGTATATATTGTGTACACACACACACATACAGTATATATATACAGTATATATGTATATGAGCACATACACATATATAAGCATGTATTTAGCATTTTTATGTAGGTAGGTCTTTTTGACCATTGTTAACTGCTATACACTATGACCAATGGGGGTGGGGTGGGGTGGGGTGGGGTGGGGGGCAGGGACACTGCTTATGTATAGGGCGCATAATTTTGTGCTACACCCCTATAAATCAGCCTCTAGCCTGTGGTCAATCCCAGGAAACAAAGGGCACGGTGAAGGGCATAGCGCACTAATGTGAGATTCAACAATTCCGTGTACATTCCAGTATAGATGAATAATAAATTAATGAATCAATACATAAATAACCCAAGGCCTCCTTTTGAATTCCTTTTGAAGCTAGAGATAGCTTTAGCTTTGGCTGTGACAGCTTAATCACAATGCTACACAGGCCGACATGTCTCCTTGAGCACATCCAGAACTGAAAATAGAAACACAAACACAAGCTCAATGATTCCCCTCACTGACAAAGTTGATTTTCAGGAATATATAAAGTAAATGGATAGGAAAGAGTTTTCAGCTTGTCAACCACATTTAACATTTTTAAATTATTTGGCGAAAATAAATGTAATATAATGCCGTTATGTTCTTTCCTTGCTCATTTCCTTTTTCGTAACACATATTCTTCACACACGCTAATTTGAATAGAACGCCTACTGAAAAGATGTGGCACTTAGTAGTTTGTATTACAAAAGTGTGGCAACTAAAAATGATAATGTTAAATGGTCCATATTAACATAATTTTGAATATCTTTTAGCTTCTTTTAGGGAGATTTATAAAAGCATAATGTAAATGATGATGGAAGAAAGCGACCAGCCTTTTTCACCATTGCACACTTTTGATTTCCGATAAATTTTAAGCGTAGCTGGACACCAAGTAAAAATGGTGCCATTCAGCAAAACTCTGGGGGTGCTGAAATATCTCCTGGAAAATATTTCTAGCAATAAAATTCCCCCTATTTTTGAATGAATATTATGGTGATTGAATATATTTCTGAAACAATCAAGAAACAATGACACTATGTTTCCCTGAAATTGTGCTTGCATAATTTAATTTCATAATTCATGTTTCACAATATATTAGTAAAATGCACACATTTTACAAAAATCAACCGCATGCTTTTACAATCTGTTTTACAATCTGTTACGAATTTGCTTACAATTTAGTCTGGAAACAGCACTTTTGTGTGCTGCGATTGTCCTCAGTGTTGATGTTTCGCACATTGAATATACCTCTGTTTAATTGCAGCACCTCACACAGAATTAGCTCTGAGCTCCCGTCCAATGAGCCATGACGCTGTCTTTACCGATCGAATTCCTTAACAAGCTCGGAATTGCAACATATTTGTTTCCGCTGATGAAAGTAATGAAGTATATCTGCTGTAATATGCCGTCTGTTGTTCTTTTTGCTTTTTATTTCAAGTGTTACGTTCTCATGCCAGCACCCGCTGGTTGGAGGGTGCCACGGTTTTGATCCCCAGGGGAAAAAAGCGGGAGGTGTCTGGCGGCAACCCAAGGCATTGGCTTATTGTGCTAAGCTCATATCAGCACTGAGATGGCCTTCATGATTGCAGGCAACTTGAATTCAGAGGAGGCTTCGGCAGGTTTCTCTAGCCACGCACCACAGTGGATCTTCTAGTACCCGCTACTGCTCATCTTCATATTTGGAGTCTGAAGCCTGAATCCAAACACCTATGACCCTTATATTTGCCTGAGTGCCCTTAGCATGCTAGGCAGCTGTCTGTCAACAGCAATGGACAGAAAATTTGCACTTATCCTGAGCACTGCAGAGACATTAAACCAGCTTTAAACTAATTATTACACGCAATGTATCAAAAAGGCAGATAATCCCCCTTCTGGAACCAAGCTCTCTTAAGGAAACGTGTCACTGCTATTAACTGTTTGTGAAGAAGTTTTTTCTCAAGTAAATACATTTTGTCAGACATTTAAAAGCCCATTTCAGTTGCCTTTAACACAATAAGGTTACCTTGTTTTTTCCCTCACAGAGGTTTAGGAAGAAGTCCTATTAGAAAAAAAAACATAGTGAACATGGGCTTGACTAAGAAGAAAAACCTGAATAAAAAATTCAGCTGATTGAACAAAGGCATCATTAATATACCATAAGTCTGCTAAGGGAAAGAAGAAAGGTATGTATGTTTAGCTGAGCATCAAACATGAAGAAACTTCCAGTAACTAGTAATGACTTTTAGCAAGGATAACCAATGGTATAATGTATGCGAGGCAAGGTAATGATCGTGTTGCCATGGTGAGCGATTATCAGTCCTGGGCAGACACACACACATATACACACACAGTATATAATAAGGCATAAGAATATGCTATTTGTTATTAGTGTGCATGTTGCTGAATGTGGATATTTGCTGAACACGATGGATATAGTGCCCAGGTCACACAGTATCAGTGATGCCAGTTTTGTAGTGTTGAATATTAGCACATGCTGATTCTTTTCGATGGCTCATATTTTATCTGTTCTGTGATAGGCATTATAGAAACTGCAATAAAATAGTGTATATATATATATAAAAACTTTATATGTAGTTTGTATATAAACTTGCCTGAGTATTTTCTTGGTTTAAGAGATGATACATGCCCTAGGAAGGGAGTGGTATGTTTTTAAAAAAAGATCAGAGAAGCCATAAGGGCAATTAAGATTTGTGACATTTCACCATATTTGAGCAGAAACCCTTGTGCCTAAATATAAAAGGATGTGTATGGTTTGCAATTTCCTGCTAGTTTTTCTTCCTGTGCTAAAAATATATGTATTCATCCATCCATCTGTTTATCCTGGTCAGAATTGTGGGGGTAAGGGCCTGGAGCCTATCCCAGGCATCATAGGGCACATGGCTGGGGGGCGTCCTGGAGGGCACATCGCAGGGCATATACACGCACACACCCCCTCGCAAGCACACCCACGCACTAATGGTGACTTACACATGCCAGTTAATCTAACTGCATGCCTTTGGACTGCAGTATGACAGCCATGCGAACATGGAAACACCATATATATGTTTATGAGGGATGTAAACATTCCCCAAATCCACAGTTCAATTCACACCTCGATTTTTCAGCTATTTTCTTTTTTTTTTTGGGGTGGGGGGGTTGAATAGGAGAAAACTGAGGAGAAAATCTGGGTCTCATTGATCACCAACAATTTGCAATACTAAACAGATGTTAGATTAACTTTACTTCACATAAAATAACAATGTATGCAAAACAAATTAAAAATAAAATACTATACACTAGAGGATATATACTTTACAGGATGTATACTCTACAGGATAACCAAAACGTTCCCATACAGCTGACTTGAATGTGCCCGGGTGCTCTGCAATCTCAGGGTTATCATCCATCTTGAGCTAATGAAACTAGCCTAGCTTTTTATCACTCGATCATGATTGGACCAAATTAGACATGTGACACACACAGTTGGAAGACAAAAAAATACGAGTATGTGTAATATATAGCTTGTCATAACATTAAGCACAATAATAATTTTGGGATTTACATGTGTCATGGTGTCAATTGTGAAATGAAAAATGAACTTTTGTGACATTAGTAACATAACTGAGAGCAGTGGGTTTGGGTGCGGGGCACTGGATATTGAGGTTCCGTCTTCCAGAACTACAACACTGGATCAGGAACATCAGTATCGCAGTTTCAGCTTTTCCAATTTGAAAATACAAAAATACATGTAAAATAGTGACCATACACTACACATGCATGTAGCGTTTCAACGCTAGTAATATGTAATATTTACATAATATGCAGCTTGCCGTAAATTTTAATAAAATAATAATTTTGTGGTCAGAGTTGAAACTGTAGTGTTGTGAAATGAAAAATCACATTTCTAACCTTAGTACCGTAAGCACTAAAGCGGCTTCTATTCTTGGATTACTGGTTACAGAAAAACAAAGTTCACAACGAACAAGCTGGGCCCAACAGGATGGGTCCCGTAGTACCGGTCCTTGCCAATGTGGCGTCCTAGGTGAGCATCACCGCCGCCAATTGACTGGCAAGTCAGCGCCCCCCTCAGAAGTTGGCACCCTAGGCAGCTGCTTATGTCGCTTATAGAATTAACCTACCCTGGGTCATGTGATTTACTTGCATCTAGCCAAAGACGGTGATAGGATATTTAAAAGTCTGTAAGCCAGGTGATATAGTTGTGATAAAATATATTGTTTTATATATATATATATTTATAAAATTATATATTTTATTAAGTATTGTGCCACCGGGCAGACTCTCTTTTATTGCAGTCCTTAACAGGATTATAACTAGCAGCCAACGATCACCAAACCCGAAATACAACAATGGAAACACAAAGTGGTCAGACGCTGGACCATCAGGTACACGCACGGTGAGTAATTTACACAGCACTTGAGATACGTGAGGATTGTACAGAGTTCACGCAAGACACAGGCAAAGACAAGAGCGACAACAGGGAAATACAACTTATCAACAACAAATGCTTAGAATGAGCTATATACAATTACTTGTGGGGCATGCTGGGACATGCACGCCTCGCCGGTGCCACAGTATTTTAAATATTTGAAATACATAAAATACAAGTAGAGGTGTGAGACATAATTTCCTTTATGAATTTAAATAAATCATAATGTACATTGATGTATACCCAATTTCATTGCCAAATATTATATTTTTACAGCATCACAAAAGTGCATTAAGGGTTACTGATGTTATGCGATTTGACACTGGCTGGTCTGTGGTTGTCTTTGAAAAGGCTCACTGAGTGAGGTCTCCCATTTATCACAGAAAATGTGCTGGTGCCCCAGTGACATCGTGTTTATGCTACTTAGAGAACTTCCCGCTCTCCTCCAACAGTGATATATGCCTTGCTTTAGCAAAACAGATGATATGTGCACTGAGAGAATAGAAGAATGGATGAGGGCAAGGCATTTCGCATTATACTGATATGAGAAATGGCAGTGGGACTCATAAAAAACACTTATGTTTCAGTAAGAAAAGTAAATAAATAAAAAATACCTGCCTACTGATAAGGGACAAGCAATACCATATTTGGAGAAAATGATTTTGTAGCAATGTTATTCTCTAAAAGTAAATTAAATCACATAAATGACAGGATATACAATTACATGCAACATACTGCCCGAATATTGATATGGTGATAAAGAATTAATTCCGCATTTCTGGTAATAAAGCTGCTCCTAATCATCTGAGAGGGTGGCATAGTGGCTCACTGGGTAGCACTGTTTCCTCGCACCTCCAATGTCGGGGCTCTGAATCCTGCCCCAGCTCTCTGTGTGCCATTTACTTGCACCCCTATATCCCAAGTTTGGTGTCAACACTGAAAAGAAAATGAAGAAGATGATTGTTTTTCTTTTCTTTTCAGTTATCATGTGGAAAATTGTCAACCCTCACCTTTAAAGAGCTAATCAGTTTGTTTTGTTTGAATGCCTTGAAAGCGATAGCGAAGTTCTTTGACTGTATGAGTAAAGTTCACTTTTCAGTGTGCACTATTTATAAAGCCTATGTCAGTAAAATAACTGAAGTAGTGGCTGTACGCTGACAAAAACATAAACACACGTACATTCTGGAAACTAAAAAATTAAAAAGACATGAGGGATTCTGAAGAACACAGCCAAAAGTAAAAAATAATGAATAAAAAATTGATAAATGGAATATATTCTATGTACATATGTTTTAAAAATGAATCATTGTGTTGACTGGTGGATTTATCAGTACAGTTATCCATATTTTATATTTACAAAATTTTCTGTCACCCCAGGATTATTTTGCAATTCTAAATAGTGCAACAACACAGTAGGACAATGGAGAACAACATGGTTCTCAGTTTCGTTAATCTATGAGAGCTAAAAAAATAATTTTAAAACAACAATAAAAAGAGTGTGTGCAATGTGAGTTTTCTTCCAGTTACTTCCAGAGAGAGTTATTCTTTCACAAATCCCCAACTTTCTAAAAATATTTGAAAAGATTTGCTTTTGCTTTCATTATAAGAGACTGCATATTATATAGATTATAGAGGCTTCACCAACTTGAAAGGGTACAGAAAGTGGAACTCTGTCCATGTTTGTAAGGGCTTGGGTCCACTCCCGTAGACAGCAGAGTGACCATGTCATTGTTGAGTGCTTGAGCAAGAATTTGAAACCACTTAAAAACCCAAATTGTATTGTTAAATGTGTTTTTTTTGTATATTCCCCTAAGTACTCTGTTTTTTTGTTCAGTGTGGCCCTGATTATCAAACATGGGTCATTCTCGACCATATTTCGGGGGGTTCCATCCACCTTATTCTTTGTCCCAGCACTCCTGAAAAAATATTATTCTAAATCTATTTAGCAGTTTCATCCTTTATTTTTTGGGGGCTGAGACCCCTAAGGGTCAAATCCTAGAATCTCTCCTGGTGCCCATCCATGTCATAACCAAGTTCCCCAAGTAAGATTTCACCAGGAAGGACTTCTTCTTCTTCAACTTACAGGATTTTATTTTTGGCAAATCTCGGTTTCCAGTGTGTGCTTCATCAGACTGGTGATTGAATGTTAAATTGTAGCCATTTCCCATATATTGTTTTGCATATATATTATAATTGATGACAGTAATCAACACCAAGCTTTTATCGTAAAATCACCACCGGCGTAGGATCCTCGCATTTTAATGAACACGCCCTGCTGCGCCGGTGCTGGGTAGTGGGAACACTTCCTAACAGCTGTGGACAAAAACAGCCGCAATTTAATCACTTGGTTTTCAATTTCAATAGACTGGAGTAAACAAATGCGCTTGTGCCATTTACATTTACATGATGATCCCTCATTCCATATGGAATCATGCAAACGAGATTAATGAGAAGACACCTTTCTAATGCATCTGTATGCAATGTATTCATCAGTTAGATAAAAAGTGAGGCTGCTTTGTTTGACCTCTTTGGGAGTCTCGTATGCCGTATGTGTATATAAAACAATCACGGTCCATTAGTTTCACTTAACATAACAAAATGACTCATAATTAGCTTAATGCATAATTGGTCACAGGTCTCTGACATTTTAACAAAGCAATTAAAACTAAAGTTAAACAATTAACAACGACAAATCATTTCAGCTCTACAACATGCATACAGCATCCAGTCAGCTGTGATGCTTATTTTGCAATGTCTGAAACACAGTGAAAGACACAAAAGAGTTAAATTCATTGTGCTCATGCCAGAAACTCAATATGGCAGTTTAGCATGCAGTTTGAATGAGTTCAGTGTGTCTTTCATTGCTCTTTTCTATATTTTTATTCACTGGCAAGAAAATGGAAGCCACAAAAAGCAAATATACAGTTCCTATCGGACAGGTTAATAACTTGCCTTCCTCTGGATACCTTAAATTGAGTTCCATTGACACCTGCTATTTCCTTACAGTTATTGAAGGACCCCATAAAATGAAGTGCATGACTGTCTTTAATACTCATCTTGATTTTTTTTTCTTCTTGAGAAATTTGTAACAGGCGCTATTTTATTTATTTTTTCAGTGCACTTATTTTTTTTTTTTAAATTGCAACCCAGAAAATGATTTCTTTTCAGAGACATCCAAGGAAAAACAAACACTCTTCACCTTTGCAGTTTTGTAGTGTCGTGAAATGTTGAGTTCTGTGTAGTCTTTGACATTCTGTCTCCGTTGATGCCTCGACTAAAAGGACAGATCACTGTTGCTACGTGATGAGTGAGAGGTTTCTGCACAGGCTTCTGCTGAACACACATTTTGTCAGCGCACTGTGTGGCAATGTGCTAACGTGCCGCCAATCAACGTCACACTTGGCACTGTTTTGTATTCCAAAATGTGGCTTTTTAAATGTTGCATAGAAGCTATTCAGAGTGTCCCTCTGGGACTAAACCAACACAACATAGACAAGCTTCCTCTCACATTCTTTACCTTCTGCATTCTTAAAAACATTGTATTGCACACCAGGGACAAAAGTTTGAAGCCTTTGGGACAAAGTAAATTATAATGAAAATATAAAATACCACCAATCAGATTAAGTTCCCCCAAAAATGTTCTGATTTTTAAATTATTATTCTGTGTGTGTGTGTGTGTGTGTGTGTGTGTGTGCTGGGAGTAAATAGGGTGTTTTACTCTGGTGTCATTTTCATTTGCTGTCTGTGTAAAAGTTCCATGTTGATAAGACAGTGTGGAGGTGGGAGAGAGCAGCAGTGACAGGGGAGCCTGATGGTGTCTCAGTGTCTTAGTTTCCTAAAAACAACAGCAGCAGGTTTAAAGAATAAACGTTTGTTAATTTTAATCTTGCATTTAATCTTCCAAAACTGAACCAGAGTCTGCCAGGCACATACCCCAAACATGGCAGCATCCTTACAGATGCTAGCAGAGTCTGCCAGGCACATACCCCAAACATG
>JAODLD010000136.1:4234618-4252836 GCA_026781065.1 Mormyrops boulengeri
CAATCAAAAAAGGAAAAATGCCAAAAGTCTTGTATTTGGGTTGGTTACTTATGGTTAAGGTTAGGGATGGGTAGAGGGTAAGGGTGTCGTAATTGAGATTAGGGTTTTTCCCATAGAAATGAATGGACGGTCCCTATATAGATATGTACACCGATGTGTGTGTGTGTGTGTGTGTGTGTGTGTGTGTGTGTGGATTATGTTTATTACATTATGGGGAACAAACATCCCCCACAATGCAAAAAAACCTGTTATTTTTACATTTTGGAGACAATTTTTCAGGTCCCCACAAAGATCTGTGAAAATAATCAAAAAACAAAACGTGCCAAAAGTCTCATATTTTGTTTGGTTACTTATAGTTAAGGTTAGGGCTGGATAGGGTTTAAGGTCGTCATGTTGGGATTAGAGTTTTCCCCATAGAAATGAATGGAGAGGCCCTAGAAAGATATGATTACAAACCTGTGTGTCTCTGTGTGTGTGTGTGTGTGTGTGTGTGTGTGTGTGTGTGTGTGGTGTGTGTGTGTGTGTGTAGAGAGAGAGACAGAGAGAAAAAGTTGCTCAAAACTACCATGGAAGAGTAAAAAGAGTGAACAGGCATTTATGTTAAAAGGAGTGATACATAACTTGAAGAAAAAATATTTAGAATAAGATAAACAGGTCAGGTGAACAGTCAGTTGTACCTCTTTAACCCATCAAAACAAAGAACAATATTATACTGTGAATATTTGTTTATTATTATGGCAATTAAACATTTCTTGAACACAAACAAACTTGACACTTGAGGTTAATCTGCTTTAAAAAATGCTTGGTTTGAAGAGCCGGGGATAATAAATTTTCACTTCAGGCAGAATAAAAAATCATGCCTCTGTGAAATGTATACAGAATTATTGATTTAATAATATTGTAATGTTCTTCTTTATGCCGTTTGCTTTCATTGTCCTTGGGAACTAGGACAAATTCTGTGAGATAAAATGTAGACATTGTTGTAAAATTAATTATCATTTGAGTATTGCCTCTTTTTTGTGGTAAGTTAAGGTCTTAATTGGTCAGCATGTAGTGCAATAGGTTGCCCAGCTGTAGTGCCCTTAAGCGAAGTACTTAACTTAAATTGCTCTTGTAAAATATCCAGCCATGTAGATGGGTAGAAATTATGCATTGCTTTGGAAAAGAAGTTGACCAAAATAAAACAGCAGGATATAGTGTATGTGCCATGCATTGAGCCAGCATCCTGTCTAGGATGTAGGTAATACCCCACCCTTCTTCCCAGTGCTACTGTACCTGGGATGGGCTCCCCGATCGTTGTTTGGAGGATGGATGCATGAATGGATGGATTGATTGATTGATGGAAACAATAAAACTTGTGTCTTGTAAGAGCAGTTATGTCCCAATAATCAATGCCTTGTTTTCTCTTATCTTTGGGATGTATACTTCCTATTTACATAAGCTCTTTAGTTAATTAAGGACAGGGCTGAATTCAAAATGAACATTAGCATGTGTGTTCATTCATAACACTAATTCTTTAAAATACCAAAACTTCTTTTCATAAATGGCAAATTAAATAGAAACAAGCAGAAGTGTCATAAGTTCAAAGGGCCTGAGTGACCAGGGGCCCTAAAACATTTGGGACATAATGGGGTTGGTCTGGGTTGGGGGCCCAATATATGCTTTCATAGGAGACACAATCTCTAGAGGAATCCCTGAGAACAAGATTATTCACACAAGATTATTTGCTTATTAATCTGAACAGTCAGCCTAACCTTATTAGAATAGCTGCAAAAGCAAATAATTGATTTGTTCCTATTCAAAATATTTTGGAAACGGTCTTCTTAGTTTGGATTTTCCTGACGATAAGATGATGGTTTCAACAGATGTCTTTAAAGATTTGTTCACTGTGGAAAGTGAAAGGATTTATGTGACACCACTCTAATGTGTTAAATTATAAGATAAAAAAAATTCAACATAACAACAACAACATAATATTGGGTGATGGTTTTAAGACAAGCAGTCAGCAGAGTTGTCTAGGGTTATGTTTGTAGTCACTTCTTTTGCTTCTTTTTTGTGAAGGTGAAGGAATTCCATATGAAAGCATATTTTATGAGTGGTATCTTCATCTTAAATGAACCATCCTAGTAGGGTTACCACAATATAACATTAATATAATTTTACTCTCAAGTTCCACCAGTTTAGTTGTTGACGTAGCACACACGTTTATGTAAAACAGCATACCAGTCAGGATCAGAGCACATCTCAGGATTGACTGAGTTAAAGGGCCTTACTCTTGGGCCCAATAGTGACTATGCCAGCCACGGGATTTGAACTGGCAACCTTCAGATCAGGGGCACAACGTCCTAGCCTATTATGGAACCACACCTTTGATCTACTGAATACAGGCCATTTTACCAATGACAATTGATCTACAATGACATAATACTGTAAGAAGGAAAGCAACTTAATCCCTACCACATATTGCGTGATATAAAGTCTAATGCCTTCTCAGCACATCCAGATCAAAGGCATTTTCCTCCTGACCAATGGGTCAATAACAGACGTTAGGAAGGGATCAGGAGAAATGAAACAATGCTCCAGCTGTAAGGGTTAATTATTAACTGTTACTAAGGGCATCTCTTGGTTGGCCAACAGGAACAGATTCTATCACTCATGGGATGGTATAAAGAAAGGCAGTTATACACTTGTTTTCTTTGTTCTTTTTCCCACTGTTTCTATATTAAATCTTCACTCTTTTACTCTCTTTTTTCTACCCATTGTGTTCTCAGCCATTCGTGTCATAGCTACTGTTAATATGTATAGTGTAATGATCTCTTTGTTATACTAATTAATGCACATAATTTGCATGCCACATTGTTTGCCTTGTTTCTGACCAGGTTTATGATATAGTTTGCGTGTTTTCAAAGTAAATTTTCCCTACAGAATTATATCGTACTGTGTTTTAAATCCAACCATCTTACAGCTAAAAAGATACAGCCTTGCTATAAAAACTAATGTGAAATGTTATGACCTTTTCCTGGTAAAAATACCCTATGTACTGTACACCTTTGTGATGTTCACAGGCTCTGCAATATGGTGTGAGGTGTCATTAAGCAGCACTTTGTGCCTTGTGCTGTCTTGTCTTGTGTACACCTGAACTAGGGCTTCTGCAGAGCCTTACAAAGTTTATTTTGAGTTCAGTGATCATTCTTCCATGCATAAGTTATTTCTTGATGCTCTTCTGTGGGCTTTTCTATAGATATTTGTCATTTGTTCACTGGTGGTATTCCACTCTTCACACCACCATAGAGTATTGATGCAATAATAAAAATTGTTAAATTACATAACAGCCCTTTGTTGTCTTTAGGGGCCCTGATTATATGGTAACTTGACATGCAGTGTTTCCCAATCCGGTCTTCGGGGACCCAGAGTCGATCCAGGTTTTTGCTCCCTCAGAGCTTCTGGCCAGATAGTCCACATTTTTGCTCCCTCCTAGCTCCCGGGAACAAAAATGTGGACTGTCAGTGGGTCCCCGAGGACCGGATTGGGAAACGCTGTGTTAATGTAATCAGAGAAGTGCAGCTTTTAAACCCCAGGTAGATGTAACTACATTTTTCTGTGAATCTCTCACTTGTTTAGTTCAATGTTTATTGGTTGTTTTATTTGTTCCCATTGGGTTAAACCAATCAGCGAGTGACAGTCATGATAATTCTGCCAACCATGGATTTCAAAGCAACCTTTTTCTTATTATCAAAGTTGTAGTGTCCATGTACACAGAACAGACATACATATTTTCCTTCAGGGATCAAATAAAAAAGATAACCAAATTGTTTTATTTGATGTCGATACATTCTTGGACAACACCACAGTATACTTGCATGAGTGGCCAAACAAAAATGTACAATATTGGCACAGAAGCATCAAGGGCAACATGAAGATACTAGTACAAACAGTATAAAACATACATGCTTTTTTATTTATTTATTTTTAAACATTTTTTTAAATATATATCTATATATATTTTGTCCGTTTTTCACAATCTGTCAATAGTTGCTGGGCAATAAGAAACTCCAAGACAAAATTAAAGCCATATTCTGCCTTGAGTATGTAAACATCTGAGGAACTGATGCAGAGAAAATCAAATAAAAATCAAGCGTCATGAAAGTTATCCACAGCAGGCTACAGCTCTTGTTGTCAAGTAATTCACGTTCTCGGATTTAGATTTTTATTTTACACCAAACACATCAGGCATGCATTGACAATTTCTACGTGGACACCTTGTTACATTTAGAATATCACCAGCTAATGGACAGCCCTCCTTTTCCGCTCTTACAAAAAACACAGTTAATGGTCACCCTTACAAAATACTCAAAACATTTACAAAACAGAAGGTAAAAATGTGCATTTTTTTGCAGAGTCTAGTATAAATAAAATAAAAGAAAAAGCTTTGACAGGATAAAAATGAAATTACATCTCAAAGAGAAGAATATGGCTTTAATATTATGTGCATCCAAGATAATGAAATGCAAAAGAACATGTCAACAACAGAGGAAATGGAAAGAAAAACCCACAAACTTTTACAGGAAGTTTGGAGACCTTGCAACTTGGAAGTACATGTAAAGACTAGTGACAGCCCCACAGAGTGGTTGTCGGCTGCAACATAGCTTTTCATAATCCCAGTGCGGACAAAAAGACTGTTCAATAAGATTGTGAGAGCAAAGGGCCCGTCCCGGGGCTTCCCTGAGGTCCAGGGCATGTTTGTAAACTAGCGGAGGGTCCCGTCATGGTTTCCACTTCGGATGTTTATTCGTTTTTCATTAATTTCCTCGTTTCGCCATTTAGAGTGTTTTGTTGTTTTCATTGGTAAAGAGGAAACACCTCAATGGAATGGATGGTAGAAAAAAAGAGAAGAAAGCAGGGAGTCACCCCTGTCCCGGGGGGGAAACATAGGCAGTACGGCACAGGGGGCCTTGTAGGTCTTCATGTTTTCTCCCTGGAGCTGGGGGCCAGGCGTTTTCGTCACTCACACCTACTATCCGAAGAAGTGCTCTAGATGACAAGATCGTTGTAGCTCACATACTTTTTCTTTGTTGCCGGACCTTAGTGGAGGGGAAAAAATACAATTATGCGGCCATCCAGTACTTCAAGTATGCAATTCCTACATTTTCAAGGGATTATCAGACCTGTGGATGATGGTATATTAAAAACTTAAATCATGGATATTGTTTACAATGACAGATCTGTTACATGAATACTGTAGTACTACATGCCTTGTAAAGCAAATGTTCAGTTAAATCTATATATAAAAAGTAATAGAATTCAATATTCAGTTATGAATTACTCATTTCATTCACTGCAATTTCATTAATTCAGTTGGAGAGGTATAGGGGAAACATCTCATTAAATCTGAATATTTAAATGGAGGTTATTTAACAAGGGTGACTTGGATTCTTTCTTGCTTTCTGTCTTACACACTCCACAGTATTGTTCAACTCCGATGATTGTTTATAAGACATCTGCCATAGATCAGTTTAGGCCAGCAGTCCCCAACCAGTCACAGCTCTCACAGTAAATAAGGCTGGAGACCACGGTATGTGAATCAAACTAATCTCTTTAAGGTCACATTACTTACATTTATACTGGAAGCTTCTTTGAATAGTTAATTTGGTGCTCAAGACATATGACTCAGCCTTATTACCTTTTACTGATTCTTATTTTTATATATATAATATTCTTTGCATGGGTTCCTCTAAATAACACACAGTATATGTGGATATAAATCCTGCCTTTTACAAAAGAAATGGTTTTCATTAAGTAAGGATTCCGTAGGAAAATATAACATCTCAAGAATCACATTAGGTGCTCGGAAACCTTCACCATACATATTGTGCACATAGTGAAAAAAGTGGAAAAAAGGAATATATATTTGGACCTTCCTTTAAGTCTATGTGCCATGTTCCAGTATGGACTGTTTAAACTGGCCAAATTACATTCCCGGGAGATTTCCTGATAGCTTCCTCAAGGGATGCACTTTACTCATGTTAATTATCTCTCTGTAAGTGTTCCATTAGTCTGACACACTGTGCTGGTGAGATTGCATCAGTCGCAGGCATCACTGACATATTGATTACAGAGAATGTTCAGCATCTTCACGGGGAAAGTGGAGCACCTGAAAAGTCTCAGCAACTGAAGGCAAACACAGACTTGGTTCCTTTTTTCCATTAGGCTCTATGCTAATTCTATTATAGATTGTGTAAATGGGAATATGCAGAGTTAATCAAGCAGCTATGCTAACATTTTGTCAGATTTAAAAACGTGCGGCACATTGTTAGGTTCCTGAGTTTATGAGACGGCAAGGCCCTTAAACTTGGAGTATTTGACTTAGATTATTGTACCCGCTTATGAAGAAAGACATGCATTACATATACAGTATAACTTTTAGGTTGTTTGTTACTCTTGAAAATTTCCATTCAAAGTCTGATATGAATTACATCAGAATCTCAGCAGAAATTTGCTAATAAGTTAAAACACCTCCATCGCTCCTGCTATGCATCCACGGCCTCACCTCCCACCCATTCATGCATCGCGCGGCATGAGACACAGATACTAGAAACCAAATAAAGAAACATTTTAAGGGCTTGATTTTCCCTACGGTTCAAGTTTAATTTGGGAAATGGGAAAAGAGACACAGTCAAAAAGCCAGCCTCCACCAAAGGTCTCATTTCATTTGACAGCTCTGGCGCCCAGAGCCGCGATTCTACATTCCTCCAGCTAATGAATCTTCAGAAAAGCCATTATGTCCCTGCTGACCCTAGGCACCATATCCTGGGTGTAAGCTGAACTATAAATTTCGTAATGGATCTCCACTCTCTGATTTAATCCACAGTGGGCTTTATGGAGGACCTGCCAATCTAGTGACCACTGTGGGTGAGAAAATACAATTGCGACTTAGCAAAACCGTTTTTAAGAAGGCTTCATCTTGTCATTAAATGACATGTAAGGATAATGACATATTTCTACTATGTCCTGGGAACATGAAACTGACCATTAGACGAAACACAAGCTGTTATATCTGATGGCAAAATACCAGCCTGATCTGGCACAGGAGTTTGGTGGTTAGTGCTGTAACCTCACTCCTCTGAGGTTGAGGATTCAAATCCTCTCTTCTCCCTGCATGTGGAGACTGTATGTTCTTCCTGCGTTTGTGCGAGTTTCCTCCAGGTTCTTCCTTTTCCCAATGCCGTTGTAGGGTCTGTATCATGAAGCAGGATTTCTTGCTTAGTCTGATTTAAGGTTGTCTAGGCTAAATGCTGGTGAGGCCCTATTTTAACAGTTCTTTTTGGGCCAGGTCAACCCACATCAGCTTGTTTAATGTAGACGGGTTGTACCCAGACTGTAGAAAAGAACACTTCTCTGCAGAGGAAACTGATCTATTCATGCATGCAAGTGTGTGAGCAGACCATCTACAGCAACAGCAAGATTCCACCAAAGTAGAGGTCTACATTCCCGTGGGAAACAGAGCAATAGAATGTGGAAAATAACAACTGTGTCAGGCTCGTGCTAGCAAAGACACCTGCGTCGCACCTGGTGCCCCATTGCTCAGGATGCAAAACAGGGTCCAAAGTCCATTTAAACTGGGGTACCTTATATCCAACAAGTAATCCAGCTGAGCAGGAAGTCCAGCTAGGTGGGCCGCTGGTGTTTCACAATGGCTCTATGAGGCACAAGACTTACTGCACTCCTACAATGAGTGGATACCATTTTTTTAACTTTTCATATATTTACTATTTTAGCTTGTAATTGAGACCCTTTCACTGTTATTTCCCTGCCCTCATATCTGTAAAAAAAATTAAGCAATGATAAATGTATTGTATAAAATTTAATAAATAATATTTCTTAAAAGCATTTATATCACGTTTCACAGAGTTGAGGTTACATTAATCTCACTGGAATGGCATTCAACATTTCTGATACAATCTTTGCCGAATAATAACTGAAAATTGCAATTTATGATGTAAACGGTTTTTTCTCAGCCACTAAGCCCTTGTTTTATTATGGACACATTCTTTTTGCCAGGTTGATTCTAAGCATTGGAAATTGGTTGGGAGGGTCACAGCAGCCCTGAATTAAAAACGGCCATGAAACTACGGAGTGATAAACATCACTGCCTTGCTCTGGAAAAGGCACGGCAGCTGAAGTGTGAAAGAGGCCACGGGGAGATTCGTGACGCAGATGGCAAGCGGCTCCATTGGAACTCACCTCTGACGGCAGCCTGTTCTGTCAGCTTTCCAGCCCACGCAGGGAATTCTACATCTGTTATAGTCCCGCTGCAGAACAGTACGCGGCCCACATGCAAGGCCTGGGAGTTTACAAACGCGCGCGGATATGCGATATGACGCGTCCTATTGTTTATGCCGTCTTTCACTAGCTTTGCTGGAATCAAACAGCAGCGGTCTCAGAAGTGTTTCACTTTCACAGCACTGCATTATGCAAAGCAACCTGGGTGGACCAACTACTGGAGCTCCTCATGTTCTCATTTGATCTGGCTGTCGCATCAGTTTAATGTAATTAAGTTATTTCTTTTATTTATTTTAATTTAATTATTTTCTTTATTATTTTTAGGATGTTTTGTTTGTGGACTATGGGTACTGTCTTTGGACTTGTTTTGCACACTGTTTGTCTGTCTGCACTTTACATACAATGCTGCTGTATGCACCAGAATCACATCTTGTCTTCTATAGCCATATGATGTTCCGTTAGGTTCCATTTAATGTGTGCATTATGATTCTGTTGATAATACATAGGCAAAAATGACAGAATGTTGTATACAGGGTAGCCCAGTGGGTAGAGCTGTTTGACTAACAGACTAACTGTTGGAAGATGGGAGGGAACAAAAATATGGACTGTCTGAGGGTCCCCAAGGACTGGATTGAGAAACACTGATAAATAGAAATTACATGTGCTGGGGGAAAACCACCAAGTCACTGGGAGGATAATAGCATCCATTCTTTGACGCCATGTTGTTGAAATCCCCTTTCAGACATACATTTCTGCACCTGTCCTTATATAAATGCTAATTTCTTTAATTCTAAATTCTAATTTCAGCTGAAGCGTAACGACAACTAGCTGAACTACAGGTGCTAAACTACACCATTTATACCACAGCTTGGAAGGCATTTACACATCGTGTTGTTGGTAGAAAGGTAGGTTGGTGGTAGATTCATCACTGTCTTTTTAAGTCAAATTCCTGATGTGGGTCATTTTTTAAAAAATAATATATTATTGGATGCGTTACACAAACAATGTTGTTCTTTTTTCATCATTCACCACACCGCCCGCATTAGTTCGGTTTTGGATTTTATGTTCCTCTGATCATAAAAATGCAGAATTAGCTACAAGGGTACCACCTTCCATACTACAATAAGTGTACTTCGTGGAAAGCAGGCAGCCAAGCAACTTACCAGCAAGTAACAATATCACTGCTGTTTTCTTTAAGTTAGAATAAAGTCTTACATGAAAAAAAGTCATGGTACTTTTCAGTCACACTTGGTTACAAGATTGATATTAATTTCCATTTAAACTCTGTAAGATAGCTTGTCTTATACCAAATGTAGAAACTGACAGTTGGCAATCTCAGCAACAAGCAGGAATGATTTCAAGGGAAACGTCTTCCTCCGAACGGATTATAATTTGAATTTGCTTTTCATTAGATTGACAGGTGGAGAGAGTAGGTGCCATCCTCAATGCATCAGCTGAGTACATGTTGTTCAAAAACAAGCTGCTAGACAAAAGCATTACTTTTAAACAATACTTTGTTCTATTCACAGAAGTATCTCCCACAAATTCTATTTGAGCACGAATCTTACCCTTCGGAACCAGCCCTTCGGAACATAACCTAAATTTTTCATATGCTTCTAATTAGAAAAATTTTGTGATTAATAGTAGTCTTTGCATCAACTGAGTTTTCATATCAACATGAAGAAAATCTATATTTATGCACAGATTTAGGACTTGTAAAATTGACTGGTGTTTCCACAAGGCGCTGACTTCAAGAACCTCGAAGCAACTTCTCAAAAGCAGGAAGCGTGTAGGAAGCACAGTGTTACGACGCAAGAGTCCTCGTATTCTGGCTGTATCTTTTTTCTCCGGTTACTCCTACTCATACTTTGGCAGGATGGATTAGCCACGGAGTGCCCTGTGTCCCGTGGTCAAGTTCCAAAAATCCTTCAAGGGGGATGTTGGGAGTCAAATTATTGATGGGGTGCCACACAATAAAATTTGCTGAGTGGGGGCAAGCAAGGGGGGCATCCCCCATGATAAAATTTCTTGAGCAGATTGCAGTCCATAAGATTTGCTGAACAGGGAGGTAGGTAGGGTTGATCGTATGGTCTGGATTAAATTGTCTTTCAGACCAGAGTACCGCTGATATAGTCAATAGTGTGATGAATGATGGTGAGGATGGATGGTATATTTTCAGCAGGGATGGTTCCTGTCTTTTTATCACATAGCGGATGGCATACACGTGCATCCCATGACAGCTCGAGCCCTGCCTGAAGTTGTACAGGGAGGATCAGATAAAATCTACAGAAAAAAAGGCTGGCAACCATTTGGGGGCGCTCTTCTGCTCATGGCTACCTGGTTGCTGCCCGCTTGTCAGACCAAAACATCCGACCGTGGGTGCAGACATGTGTCCATTCAAGTACTGTGTGTTTTATATCCTACTCTTATCTTTTTGTGAAATTGTACCGGGTAAATGCCTTTTGGTACAGGAAAATTGAGTTGTCATTTTGTAATCATGTCACACGTCGGTCATGCATCGCTTAACGACGAGGATATGTTCTGAGAAACGCGTTGTTGTACGAACATCATGGAGTGTACTTACACAAACCTAGGTGGTGTAGCCTACTACACACCTAAGCTACAATAATTTTTTTATTTTATAGCTAGAAAGAATACACTCTAAAATAATAAAAATAAAAAGTACGGTATAATAAATACATAAACCAATAACAGAGTTGTCTATTATCATTATCAAGTGTTATGTGCTATACTTTTATACAACTGGCAGTGCAGTATGTCTGTTTACACCATCATCACCACACACACGTGAGTAATGCATTGTGCTACAACATCAATAGGTTATAGGAATTTTTCAGCTCCATTATAATCTCATGGGACCACCGTTGTATACTATATGTGGTCCATTGTTGACCAGAACGTCATTGGCTGGAAGGATGTTATGTGGCACATGACTGTACTTTTGTTTTGCTTTAGTTAGTATCATTTTCGTCTGTTATTATGGCTTCGCTCACCTCAAAATACTTGGATTAATTTAAATGATGTCCCTTTCTTATTTATAATAAAAACATTGGTTTGTCTTGGTCTGATGACTGAAAATTGACTGAGTTGAAGATGTCATCTAAAACCTTGATGACCTCCCTTAAACAGGTCATGACAATAGCTTTAAGAAAGTTTTGCTTTCCATGAAAATAAAACACAGAAGTGTGGCATGGACTGTCACTTACTGTTGGGGTCTACGTTCTCGCAGAGCTCCGTCTTGGCCTCTCCGTTTGGCCGGTCGCTCGGTTTGTGGGAGAGACGTGTGGACATGGTGGCCGCCGTCACCACAGCCTTGAAGCTACGCTTCCGCTTCGTCACATTGAGCTCTGGGTGGAAGATGATGACGTAGACCTTCGGCATGTAAAGCAGTCCCAGGGCCACCGAAGCGCTGAGGTTCATGGAGATGGTGAGAGTGGTCGTCTGGATGTACAGCTGACACAGAAAAGGGAAAAGGAAACACGACAATGTAACTTCTGAGTACAAGTAAGTACAAGCATGATATTTTATTTGTTTCATTGTATTTTTATGTTCCTATCTCACAAAAATGCAGAATTATAATTACATGCATCACAAATTAAAAGCACTTCACCACCTGCATTTCGAACGATTAAGCAACAGTGTTTAATTTAACTATTAAAAACAGTTACTAGTGGTGGACCTATACACTGCTTGCGATTTTGAAAATGAATGGAAAAGATAAAAGTACTCATCAGAAATTCATTTTCAGTGTTTGCCACCCATTTGTATATGCAATTAATTACAAGTGCTGGCACCTAGTGTTTTAATAAAGTCAGATAACATTTCCCAACCTTTTTACAAATCTTTTACAATACTACATCCCCAAGTGTGTTCATTCTTTAATTAGAGGCTAATTAGAGGAATGATATGGTGGAAACTTCCATCAAACATAGCTGGGCATTGATTGCTAATTTTACAAAAAAAGTGTTATGTCTAGAAAGAACGAAAATAAACATGGATCTCTAATCAAAGAAATTAGCAGACCAGCTACAGATAACCCCAGCGATCAAAAGAAAAGCAAGACCAAAGTTTTATACATATAGTGTACACGTTAGTTGATCAAAAAAACATTGTGATGTCATTGAAAATTAATAATTAGGCACAGCACCATTTTAATCTAACTTTACATAATGATTCCACAGGCAGAACTAAGGGAAACTTCAGCATTGTGATTTATTGGCAGTAGCGTGCTGATTTAAAGCATGAGTTACTAAGGCATGACATAAAATATTTATGGCCGTAATTCACCTCTCTTTATTCCCCCCGCCCCACCCCACCCCCCCACAGCACCACTCCATTGTCTTCATCAGGTACACATGTGCTGGAGAGCAATGAGGAGGTGAGCTGAAGCCCACCACTGGCCAACCTGCAGGCATCTGAAAGACCCCTAATGACATGCCTGGTTATCTTCAAGGTACCTGCTGGTACACTCTAGAACAATGCTAGGTTATTCTGTCATGCTGGGACTCAGCATGTTCTTGGTTGATCTAAAACACTCACCTATCCATCCATCCATACCAGTGTTTCTGAATCCAGGCCTCAAGGGCCCCCAGACAGCTAGGAAGGAACAAAAATATGGACTGTCTGGGTGTTCCCGAGGACTGGGTTGAGAAACACTGATTTATACAACTTACAACAGGTTTACAACAGGTTACAACAGTGAACCTGGAGCCTACGCAGGAACCGCAGGATGTATGGCAGAGAACACCCTGAATAGGACCCCTTTCCATCACAAGGGGCACACAGACCATCACACACTATGCACAATACAGGGATAACAGTTCACCAAATTACATAGACCGAAAATGCTATGTTTTATAAACATGTTGCCTATTTGCTGTAGGCTTACTACGAAATGTCCAGAGTCTCCAAATGCTTAAATTCTTAATGGGCAGGAAGTATATTTTAAATGTGTTTATTTAACAAATCTTCCATATAAGGCTATTTATTTTGCTCCATAATCCAATTTACTTTAATCCACCTTCAAGGTAAAGTCTCAGGTTTTTGTTTTTTTTAAGTTATTGTGATACGCAAACAGGTGCTCGGCGGATGCAGTAAAAATACCATTTATAAGAAACTAATTACAGCACTTCCCCAATGACATTATTACAGTATTACTTGGAACATATAATCTCAGTTGCCCTTTGAGATTTTAGTAAGTACAATTATTTTTCAGACTCCCACATTTCCACTCCTCTGCTAAGCATGTTACACATTAAATCTCCACCATCACAGAATGACTCTATTTGCTGCAATAAAAACATGCAGAAATATTCCTACTATGGAGAACAACTTTAATTTGTCACTATACTGTTCATTACTCCCAATCCCCTGTATTGGATATGCAATTAGAGGATGGATCGATGATTTCATTTAATAAAGGTATGCTTTTAGGTTCTATTCATTATGTAGTAATTGGCACATTTCAGTTCTGCGATCCTTGTGTTTAGCTTTGTCTTATTTGGTCTTGCTAATGCATAAAAATTACGACAAGGCTCAGTACCAGAAGAATGATGGTCGCTTCATATGACGTTGTTGTGGAGTATATCTCCATCACAATTAGTATGAATCTCATGCTGTCCAAATCTACCTTCCTGTGCCAATCCTCTGAAACTAACAAAACAAAAAACGCACTCCTTGTTGCGAACCCCATCTAAAACGGAACATAATGATGGTTTCCATTGGTCTAGTGCCACCACAATGCCTCTCTTCAGACTTCAGAGTGCCACTTTTGATTTCTGGGATATTCTCTCATTTGGCCAAAGAGGTGCTGAGAAGCAAAAAAAAAAAAAACCTGGAGTGCTGTGCATGGGAGAGTTCAAAGACGAGGCACCAGCATCTCCGCAATTTGGCACCACCCGCCGACAGAGAGGGCAGGAATTTTCATAGGCCGCTTGGTATCACTGATCGCACTTTTAATGCCATGCCAGGGTCTGTGTTTTGCAGCAGCTAATGAAAAACAGCCCTGAGGCCTCCCTGGGCTACGGACGCACTGTCAGAACCCCTTAAGCAGCATTGTGTCCCAGAGCTCTGTTCTGGAAGTAGGCCACTTCAAGGAGACACGAGGTGGGCAACCAGGTAGAAACAAAAGCCAGGCCTGCAACTGCTATGTATGATTACGATATGCTTTCACTTGACCTCAAGTTAGGCGACAAGACTCTGCAGTTTGAATTCTGCTTCAAGCCTTTGCAGTAAATGCTGAAATCTCATTTATCCAATACAGTTCAGGCAGATCAATACAGTAATCTTTTTTTTAAAAATACACTCCATTTGATCCATTCATTTCCATAACTTTTTATCTAGTACAGGGTTGCAATGAGCAGGAACCTATCCTGGGAAGGACACAGGACCTGGCAGAGATTCCCCCGAGTGTGATACCAGTCCATCATGTGGCACACAGTCATATGCTAATGGAAATGTAAAGGCACCATTTTTGAACGTGGAAGGAAATTCTCACAACCACGCAGCAAACATCAAACGAGGCTAAAGTTCGAAGATAAAAACCTCCCTCATTATAAATGCAATGTTGTCTACTGCTTCATCCTAACACAAAAAATTATGTTATAAAAAAGTATATTGTGCTGTGTACTTTAAATTCAATTTAGTTTATTTTTATGCCACACCACACTTGGTCCAAAGTGAAAGATACAGACATAAGTCTTAATATGACAGTGATAAAAGGAATGAGTATTAAACAAACAAACAAAAAAATACAGGACAAGAGAGGAAGACAACCCCTTGCCGTGGTTATGGCTTCTCACAAAACAACAATATTCAAGTTTTAAAACTTTATTATGTCAAAATACACAGTATATTCATTTGGTAAATGTGAAATGAAAGGAGTTCTGTAATTAAATTGCATTCCAGCAATTCAAAATTAATTACAACATGATAAAGTTTTCACAGTTGCACTGAAATATGTCTGCTGCCAATAATACATTTTCTTTACTGTCCCATTCATATCTGTGTAAATAATAATAATTAATTTGACCACATAACTGAAGGTGATTTCAAGGGGACAAATCTGGGAGATTTAAAAGATTTACAGAAGTGCTCCCACCGTAGAGAGGAATTGGCCTAAGCTGAAGCTCTACTATCTTTTGTCAATTTTTTGCTTTATCTAGCACACCCGCTAATGTCTTCTGAGGCAAGAAGGTTGGAAGGGTCAACTGCACTACGTCCGGTGTTTAAGATTATCAGGCTGTGTATAGCTATGGTAGTACTACTATCAGCTGGTTGAATCTTGCACATAGTAAACTTTACTTGAAGTATTACTAGTCAAGTGTTATGTTCAAAGCAATGGATGGGTTATACTGGAGCTGCCGCTGATCTGAAGACATTGCTATTAGCTGCTCATGCACAAAGACGCTCCGGTGGACAGGTCACCCTGGAGCACTCTGCATGAAGTAAACAACCAGCTACAGCTCGAGGCCAAACAGAGACATGTCGTGTCTCTCTTGACAGTTTCAATTAATCTTTAAAGATATTTGAAATACCTCAATGAAAGGATATTTCGTTTATAATCCTGAAGATTCTCATAAACAAATTCTGGTGTACAATGTATTTTATCAGGGGCATTTCTAGCTATTGGAAAAAAAACAGGGGCTCAATCAAGTTTACCCAGGGCTGTGTTTTTGGGGGTTTTTTTTGAAAGAAGAAGGGCATGGGGGGTGAAATACTCGGGGCTAGGTTTAAAATATCTAATGACGTGCATTCATTTTACAGTGTCCCTAAGTCAGTCAGTCAGTCTGTCTGTCTGTCTATCTATCTATCTATCTGTATTTTTTTCCAAGGAAACTACACAAAGTTCTTTTTTCCTTCTTCTTTTGTAGCTGGGTGTTGACCAAACAGCATTAGTAGCCAGGTTGGCTTGATGTGGTGCTACAGCCTCCCCTCTCCAATGTGCTGGGTTTGAATCTCACCTCAACTCACTTCCACTTGTGGGCAGTGGTGGCTTAATGGTTTGGGAAGTACACTTATAATTGAAAGATCGCAGGTTCAAATCCCTGACCAGCAGGGCATCACTGAGATACTCTGAGCAAGGTATGCCCTGCCCCCGCCCCCCCCACCACTGCTCCCTGGGTGCTGAATATGTGCTATGTCACATATGCATTAAATGCAGAGGACACATTTTGCTGTGGTGCGTCGACAAATCACTAAAATTCAATTTTGTGTTTTCGCCCCTTGTTGTGTGTGTTTCCTCTATGTCCTCTGGCTTCCTTGCATTGCCGAAAAAAATGTTATTGCACAATTTACTGCCTGCAATGAATGCAAAATCTTCATTTGTCAATTTTAAAGAAACACAGTACCATTTCATCTCATATTGACCATGAATATTATTTTTTAAACGATTAAAGCTTATTCTAATCTAGCCAGCAGCCAAGTAGGCTATGCCATTAGGTTCAGTCTTTAGTACTGGAGTATCACTATAAAGAGTGTATTCCCCTAGATAATACATCTTTCTAAGGCTAAAAAATCTAGAACAACTGAACATATTCCCAAAAATGTTGTGTTGTTGAAATGTATAGCAACTCTTCACAAAATGTATTATACACTAACTTCATTGCTCTTCCAACATCTCAACTTCTTGTAGCCTATGAATAAAGCATGACTTAACTTTAGAGTAGTAAAAGTAAACAACATTCAGGCACAAACTTACACATGCAGTTCATATCTTGGAAAATGTTCTGATAGCCTAGTGCATGAATTTCCCAATTAAAATAGTGAAATGTTACGGATTATAATCCCACATGTGCAAAATGAAGGATCTGAAAATATCGGAGCAAAGTTATTCTAAAACTTAGATAGAAGAACAATGATAAACAACCTGGTCATATATTACCCTGGCATTAGTCTCAGTAAGAGGCTTCAGCATTCAGTATAATGAGGGAACGGCTATTTATATAAATAAATCCTGTAACTCTAAAAAACAGAGGGTTGGCGTCAACTGCGTCCAGAAGGCTCGGTCATGTTCTCTGATCAGGCGGTAATGTTATTACGCAAAGCCCTCAGCTCTACAGCAGCTGCTACATATTTTAATTTTTCACAGACTACTGGAGAAAACAACACATACTGCGCATCAGGTAAATCAATTAAGACGGCTCTTCCCATTGTGTCCGACAAAAGTGGAAAGACACACATGCCTTAATGGAAGTCATAAAAAGCACAGGCCATTAAGCACGGAGACATTAGCATTGCAAATAGGACCCAACTTGCTTTATGTGATATGCATAGGGGACATGGTGATTTAGTATTCTATCCACTTTGATTCCATACTTTCTCAACATGACCTTGACTGAGCTGCTATATACTGCATATTCCTGAGCGTCTTCAGGGACACACCTGCCGTCAGATGCGATCGCTGCCTTCCTGTGATGTCATTTTAAAATGGACAGTGCCTTCCTGCTTAAACAGCACGGCCTCAGCCTGTCAGTTAAATCGCTCTCCTGTGATTAACACCCACCAGGCCAGGTTTATTTCCAGTGGCTTGTACAGTTGCGTGAAAAACGTCCCCAGGAAAATGACACCAAAGACTTCAGAATGTTGGAACCTCTGTGTCTTTGCTTGGCAACAGCATAGAGAGAGACTAAGGTAATTCAATATTCAAGATGAGATGTTTTATTGGCCATGTGTAGCTAGTGCATTGGAATGCCTATTCGTTCAGGTAGTACAAAAACCAGCTAATGGTATAGAAATAAATAACAGACAAGAGCACAGGTAAAATAAGTAACGCTTAGACATCACAATTCAAAGTAATATCCTTTTCCAAGTGTTTTCTTCACATACTTAATAATAATAATTATTGATACTTTATTAATCCCTGTAGGGAAATTGTCTTTTACGCCTCCCTTAACTTGCTCTTTGCAGAGTAAGTCGTC
>JAODLD010000136.1:4291629-4305971 GCA_026781065.1 Mormyrops boulengeri
TTTTAAATTTTAAATGCCCCCCCCCCCCCCCCCACACACACTGTCCCCCCACACATCAATCCTTCTATCCTTCATCCATAATACTCCAGGAAAGCAGAGGGCAAGAAGTTTGGGTTGTACCCTGCAGGAGATACAAGATTTACAGCAATGATAAAAAAACTCACCTTTTTACAACTACAGTGGTTCAGGTGAATTAGTACCTTTCCTGGATTTCTAGTTGTACGACTAATGTTGAAAGGCAAGGGACGTTGTAATGACAGCGCTCCTGAACCAGCTGTGAATCACAGTGCTCTACTATCCTGCAGACTCTGTTAGGCTGGCATAAGACTGCCAACACACAGAGACACAGAATTATAGCAGCCTGTGGCAGCTCAAGTACTATGAAGTACAGTACTCCAGCTGGGACTCTAAAATATATCTGCACAGTGCAAGGCAAAATATTACTCTAAGTTATCATTTTTTGGGCTAATCTTTATCCACATTCAAATTCATTCAACGGCCTAAAATATGGCTTCATTTCAAAATGACAAAATCTACTTTGTAAAAGATCTAGTAAGACAAATTACAGCAGGAAATAGGACATCCACATTGACGATGGTTCAGATTTAACCAAAATGGATTCTACAAAACATATTTTAGTCTTTGAAATGTTTGCAGTACTTGCAGGACTCTGTAGTATCTTGAAATGCTTTCTAGTAACACCATTCAGTGTTTTCATTTTGCGGATGAGAGTTTTAGTAATAAAAAAGAATAACCAATTTTTCCGCTGCCACCATTTCATGTTTGTATGTTATTTTTGTAGGAAACACATCAATATAGTGACTCTTAAATAACTTAAAGCCATAAACTGACCACTACGCAAGACTGTCCACACTAATGAAACTGCTATGTTTATGCCCAACTTCACTAAAGCAGATGTGCCAACTTTTCATCCTTCATAACATTAATTCCTTTCTTCCCCCATCAGAGGGTACCCAAGTATTGTATTGGAAGATTAGCAATGTTACAGGGATAACACTCTGACCTTATATCATTAAAGTTACCCCCAACACAATTCTGTTTATGTGGCCCGTCAGTTTAGAAACCTGGTTGGGTACAGAACCTTAAAATTTGCTTCCAATTCCAAAATAAAGCATTCTGTCATTTTCTTATAAAAGAAAATGGACAAGGGGAAGCATTTTACCTAGCAAGAAATTTTGAGTGAAATACCTTTTTTTTGTTTTTTTTTATTGAAATGTTTTCCTCTTTTCACAGATGCACTTAAAAGTTTTTCAGTTCACTCAATAATTTCAATAAAAAAAACACAAAGAATAATCAAGTTTCCAATTGTTCTCATGACCTGTAGTTCATCACTCTATTATATCCCTCTCACAATTCCTGGTTATAAATATCACCATTTTCAATGCACCAGTACTGGTACTCATGGAATATTTAACCAGCATTACCTTCCCCCTACATAAATGAATACCAATCTATACATATGGCCCAGATTTCTGAACACTGGCAGACTGGGAATATAAAATTACATATATTTTTTTGAGAAAATACACTCATTCTTTATACATTTATGTTCTGAATGGTGTGAATCATGTATATTCCTGCAAAGCAAGTTTCCTATATGTAACAATTAAGTGAAACGAAAAACAGTGGAACACACTTATAGTGATCATAGTTATAGTGATCATCCACTTATATGGATCAAGATGTTCCAGACAGAATCATTCCTGTAAAATACTGTTTAAATAATTCACTTATAGTATTCAAATAGTCGGCTTACAGTGTTCATTTTGGGTCTTTTTATACATGATAATATACGGAAAAAAATAAAACTACGCTAATTCTTTTTTTTTACTTTACTTTACTTTGATAAGCCGACTTTGCCTTCAGACAACTCGCCTGCTTCTGGCTAGCTGTCTGAGGCTAATGCTACGTGCACAGAAAGACAAGAAAAGAAAGTCATTTTCTCTCAATGACAAATATAGACTCATTGAAGTTAATGATAAACCGCCAAAAACTACCCACCAAGATGCAACGGCGAAACTGCAATAAGCTATATTTTATGTACAATATTGTTCTGTATTGAAGCGCCGAACAGACCGAGGAATCGCGGCAGCGGCGAATGAAATCGACGAGAGACGGACTGAAACGAAGCTGTTCTGCGTAACTCCTTAAAGGGACCGCAAAACAAGCAACAATAACACTAAAGCCATGAATGGCAGGGAAACACAGGGAAGTTACACTAATTACGGTAAGGCACACACGCGGTGGGTAATTACATGATGGCTCAGACACGCGAGAATCAGGCAAGAACAGCACAAGTACCTACACTAAAAAAATCCGAAGAGAAGTTATATAGAAGAAATACACGGGCCTATACACGCGCTCGCGAGCGGGGACATGCAAATACCGACGGCGCTACAGTATTATAGCGTATTTGAAATATACATAGTTCAGTAATTTAATTTGTGTAGTACTGTAATTTGAAAAGCGTTTGAAACAGCTATACTGCATTTTGAAAGTCAATAAAATTCTGTAAATAGCATAAATAGTGTAAATTCTGCAAATGTCCATTTTATTGCTTACAGTATATTCACGTGCTATACAAATGTCAATTAAATGGTAATCTGCCTGAGACAAAGAAAAAGGGAACATTGGTTAAAATGATCATAAACTTATAGCAATCAGTTTCACCCAGACAGACGTGATCACTATTAGCGGATTCCACTGCTCTTGGAAATACTCACATATTAATATACAAACTATCCTTGACTTTCAATGTTTGTGACTCACAATGACTCACACATATGGCAAAAGTTTGATAGATAGATGGATGGATGGATGGATGGATGGATGGATGGGATTGACTGATTTTGACTGGCCATAATCCCAGTGCAACTACACTCTCTAGTGCACACTGTGCGCCATATGATAGCAGCGGTGCAGGTATGTGACGTTACCATGCCAGCACACATCTCTCACTCTCATTCTCACACCTAGAACTCAGTGCGATTATCCTGTTCTGACATATGTCCATTTCAACATATGACCTGTCTGTTAAAATGGAACCCAGTCGTAAGTCGGGGACAGTCTGTAGAAGGTGTCATATATAGCAAACAGAAAGATCTCAGTTTCAGAGAACCCAGGATACAGGAAACAGAAAAGAGATCATTTTCAAACAGATATACTTTTTGTTGAGAAATCCATTTTTAAATCAATTATATTCTGCTGTCTTTTGTTGCCATCCCTTTAATTGTGAAAATAAAAGGGAAGGCACCAAGAAAATCAAACCAGCGGAAATGGAGCTGTCACTGTCAATCAGGCTGAGTGCACAAATGCAGCTGAGGATTCTTCAGGGGATTCATCCATAATGTTTTAGTACAAAGAGGCTTTCAGAAGTGTCCCTGCCACAGCATTAAGCTACACGGCCCCTTAGCCGAGATTCAAAAAAGCCCTTGTACTCTTCCCTCAAAATACAGGCCAAACAGTGCCAGTTGCTGAAAGGAAAGGTTGACTATTATTTGCATGTCCTGTTATTGTGAAGTGTAAAATAGATTAGAAAAAGAGCTGAACTACTATACATTGGTATATACAGTACTCTGCAAAAGTAGATGTGCAAAGAAAATGTTTAAGGCTATTTATCTGGGTAGTAAGTGTATATTTGTTCAGAAAAAAATAACATTTGAACATAGGCAAATTAGCAGTAACACAATAAAAAATAAACCAAAATTTCTTCTCTTCTCCAAAACGTCACTGATGTCTTGCTGGATGGACAGAAAAACACCACTTCAGTTCCCAACCGTTCAGAGGCACCTCAGCCATTCCATGTGTTTGAAAATTTCACTGCCAGCTCTCTTAATTAATTAACTTAATTAGTTAAATCATTTAATGAGGTATTGATTACCTAAACAAGATGGGGTAGTCAAAAACACATGGGTGTATAGGATGGGGTGATTTTCGGAGAGGTTTTGAAATGGCTAAGCTGACACACTTTAACAGATATAATATCAATTTTAAAACAAGAAGAAGATCATTTAAACATCATTTTCTTTGCCTGCCTAAGACCTCTGCACAGTACTGTATATTCTATACATTTGCACAGATGCTGAATAAATGAATACATTTATCAGATTTTTCTGTAAAATATTTTGAATAGTGGGAAAGAGGTTGATAAATAAATTATTTAATTTAGATATGTGTGCAAAATTGTTGAGATCACTGAATACACTTAAGGATTTAAATAAGAGCAACAGGTAAACATAGACCGCATATTCATGTTTATCATACAGAAATGAAGCATTTATCTAAACCACAAGTAGAAGACTATAATCTTTGATCTCCAAGCTCATCAGACTTTGGTCTATGTAGGGTGTATCACTCTGCTTAGTAGTTCTGTTTGATCAGTAGAGTATCCCAAGGCATCAGGAACCAGCATTACACAGTACACAAATCACTGCATGATAGCTAGGCTTCTACGGAAGGCGAAGTCTTTTACATTTACTTTATTCAGCAGACACTTTAATCTAAAGCAAAGCACAAGTAAGGCAAATACACACTGCAAACATACATCCATCAAGGAGTCGACTAAGCATACTGTAAGTTCAACTAGGCTGAGCTTCCAATGAATGCTCAGGTACAAGTGTAAGTGGTCATTCTAGTCATTCTTAGGTGCAGATGGTCATATTTTTGTTTTTCAAGGAGGCCTGATTTACCAGAGAGCAGCTCCATTTAGAATTCCTGTCTTCTTCACTGTGTTTCATCTATTATTTACCTGATTTTTTAGGAATTTGTTTTTTTTTGTTACATTTCATTCAGTTTTAGAACATCAGAATTTCATAGTTTCATTTTGACAGAGAGTTGACCTTGGAATGGTGCATCAGTACAACATTGGATAAATGTAAATAACTAGGCAAACAAAACAAAAAAACAAATAACAGGAACAATGGGATGACTTCCAGTAACCCAAATGTGTCGCAAAAAAGCTGACCGAAGATGGAGAAGATCAAGGACAGCAAGATGAATACAAAAACAAGTTAATGTGTAACACCACCCAAAAAAATTATTGGAAAACGTTCATTTTTCACACATACATGACCTCCCTAAGCAGACGGTTTTATCCAAAGTGACATGCACTGTACAGTTGGATTATTCAGTGATATTATTCAGGTTCATGCATAGTAGAGTGAGAAGCCTTCAATAAGCCAACATTCAGACCAAGAATAAGACCAGGAAAACAATTCTTTGGAAACTGTTATTCAACATGGTACAGACATGCTTACGAGGAACCTCAACAGGTTTCTCTATTAATATTATATAGCTTTCTGGATTCCTGTCATCCATGTATTAATCAACTTATCGCAGCTAACACCAGTGTGTAATCAAAAATTGATTTAGAATGTCTGAAATGGCTGGTCAAGGTCAATTTTCTCATTCATTTATACTACCATTTTAAGAAAACTGTCAGCAATAAATATGTTACTGAATTATGAATAGTTCAAAATGATTTCCCCATTATTTTATTGCAAGACTAGGAAGCTGTTTTGTGATGCACAAAACTGTCAACACATGGAAAAGCATAACTTTATCTTCTCTGCATACAGTATATGACTATAAATGTGGTTTCCTTTTCTTGTCGTTCATGTTTAAACTGATAACAGCATACCAAGCTGCGAGCAGACAATTTTCTAAAGCAGTACCTTTTCACTGAGCATATTTCCCCAGAAAATTAGTAGACCAAATTAATCTGAAGCATGTTCTGATTGACAAAAAAACAGAAGTAGTGTTAGCAGGTAGAGCAAATTGTTAGCATGTAATTGCTCAAAGTTATTAGCAGGCTTTGGTTCCTGAATGGAATTTAATTTGGTGGTTATGGAGATGTGAAAAATAATAATACTTAAAAAAAACGGCACCACCTTGGCTCAGACATGACATCTTTTGCAAACTGATCATCACACAATGCCGTGTCGGCCAAATGGTGTTCAGTGAGCATCTGTGTTACACGACTCGGAACATTTCCAGCCAGAAAACTAGTATACGCACACATTATACAATATGTAGCAATGCACGTTTGTAGGTATATGCGTATATCATACGTTGACAAATAAATATGTAAATGCTGAACAAAAGAGCGAAGTAAACCTGTAAACATGGGCCGTAAACTCTGCATCCCACTGACCCACCTTCATCATCCGCATGCAATACATCTAAAAGTAATCTGCACGGCCGACAAGCTAAACTTCCAATCAGCTGCTCTCTGCATGAAGCACATGCAGAGGTGAGTGCTCAGCCGCGCTTTCACCCACCGTAGACTGCCTGGCCCCCAACACGTGCCACTATCCCACTCTAAAATAAAATAAAATAATATAAAGATAGGGGGGATTCGTAAATATTATTCTGAGGTTTATCATGGCAAAAAAAGGAACATAAAAAGTATATATACTCTTTTGCTTTATATATATAATCCAGAAACTCCAATTAACCTCAGCATGTTTTTGGATTGTGGGGGGAAACTGGAGTAGCCATAGGAAACCTCATGATGACATGGGGAAAACATGCAAACTCCACACACGGAGCCATGGTGGAGACTCAGACGCTGGTCCCAGAGGTGTGAGACAACAGTGCCAACCAGTGTGCCACCGTGCTGCCCCTGTTTCTGAACAAATATAGGTTTCAAAATTATTTGCACCCCAATTGATGAAGAAGCCCCAGAGAGGATAAGGAGCATTGTGATGAACCTGGAGACCATTTTTGGAAGGATCTCATAAAACTTCAGTAAACACTAAGATGCTTTATTAGATTTATTTAATCCCCAAATATGTTACAAATAAAGAGATTATTCTGTTACCCTGCAAGCAAAAAGATGGCGATAATAATACCTAACCATAAATTGGATCATACACTGTAAAAGGTCAAAATAACTCAACCATGTAAGTAAATGCATAAATAATGATATTATTTGGATACATATTTACTTATATTGGTCAGTTGTATAGGTTTGTCCTTAGAGACGCATATCTGTATCCTGAAGAATCATAATGCAATGATGACCAGAGACATTTATAAGACTGAAGCAACATCATTTGAGGCCTACTGTACAAAAATATAAGCAACCAGCTGAAGATGAAGCCCCAACCCCACTCACAGCCACTGACCCAACCTTTAAGCATCATCTAAACTCTAAAATGGCTCTTTCTCGAAAGCAGGCCTTTGTCAAGCCCCGACACTCTTCAAGCTCTTTCAAAATAAAATGTAATATACCGTATTTAGCTCTGCAGGGTGCGGTTAAAAAAATACTCCCACGCAGCCCTTGGGAATCCCAAGCAGCACAAAAGGTCAGTGCAGAGCTGGGCAAAAAAATTCAAATCTGTACAACAACATGGCAACCCTTGGGCTACTGGAAAAAAAATAAGTGTAAAATTTGAATTTGAGCTTCTACAGGAACTTTAAGAGAAGAAGTATGCCAATTTAAAACAACATACAGTAAGGTGATGCCTTGGTAAGTTTACATCCAAAGTACCTTCTCCCCCCCCCCCCAAGGCTAATGCAAAGATGAACTGCTTAATTAACCTTTGCGGTCAGGGTAAAAAGTATAGCGTCTTGGGTCATATTTAACAGTACAAATCCATTTTTCAAAAAAAAATGATCAGTTTCTCCAAAAATGAATTTTCTCGAAAACACCAAGTAAAAATTGACGTTATAAATATGCAAATTGCCGTACATGCACGGCGGCTTTCCTCTCCATAGGCTACGAATGTATGCATAAATGCATTTTAAAATTAAAAACACTGGAAAGCCATACAATCTATAGGTGTATGGTGATATGATGACCTTCAAAGAAAGAAAGTTTGTGTAAACCCAAACGGGATTCCCCAAGGTGAAAGAGAAGTAGGACAACCTCTAGTTAGAACAGAACCTTCCAAGAAATCATAAACCCATGAAGGGTGGGTTTATGCTACTGTTGCTGGACCGACCATTTCGCCTGAGTTATTTATTTATTTAACGTTGTTTCATTCTCCCCTAATGGCATTCAAACCACAGTGCTGTGATAGTCTTCTATAAATAATAACCCAACCCCGAAAAAAGTCACCTGTGAAAAATGTATCATATAGAAAGAAAAAAATCTGATTATTTAATGTATAACAGAGAAAGCAAAATGTTTTTATGTGTGCAACTCAATAATGCACAATATAGTTAAGATAGCAACTAGCATCAGGTCAACATAACTTTCAGTCTACATAAAACTACAAATATGCAAATTATCAACACTTTTGCTCTTAAAATGACCACCTACGGAAAGCAATCATATATATTTTTCCTTTTTCTGCACTCATCCCTACAATTTTATGTACATCCTTTCAGTATACGGTGATCTATTCTTATTAAATGCTTACAAATCAGTGTGACCCTTAAATGGATCTATAAAGGCTAGCATGAGTAACTCAGAATTTAACAGGTTACATAAAACAATGATTATTCATGTCACAGACATGAGAACATTAAAGAGGAAGGTAAAGCCATTATTTAACAACCATATGAAATGTATAGAAAAATGCATTTCTTTCTGACATGAGTCAGTAATATTTCCTGACCTCCATGGGAGAATACCGCAAGTCTGTAAACATAGTTTAATTTAAATTGTTTTACTTAATAGATATTTCATATGACACCATATGAAATGACAGTCAGCCATATTTATTGTGTAAAGATTCTGAATTCTGCAATGCAGCTAGTGAAAAATATCTGAAATCAAGATCAAGAGGTTTATTTTTCATATACACAGTTGTACACACACAACATGCAGTGAAACCCTGGTCACTCCGAGCAGCTGTGCATGATAAGAGAATAAGAACATGGAAAAAGAGAGCAAGATATAAAATATAAAGATAACAATATAAAATAAAAAATATATGAAATATATTCAGCTGTATGTGATCTATACAATCTATACATCTGGCGACATTTAAGATAAAGTCTGGTGACATTTAAGATAACTGTCATCTGTTTGTGGATAGTATGAAAAACATAATGCTTTTGTCAAAGGAGCTGACAGTAGATTGTTCAGGGTTTAACGATTATGTACTAGAAAATGTACAACGTGAAGAAAAAACGATTTGTGATATTCAAAAACATAGTATCATACCATCCCATCTATTATTATCCCAGGGTATTGATTTAAATGTACTTACACTTTAAAACTATATCCACAGGTGAAACAAATAAAAATCAAAATTATCAGCAAAATAAAACATTTACCCACTTTCAGCTCAAAAAATAAATTTATAAATATAAATTTATAGGAAGTAGATGCTTGAAAGTTAATTGGAATTCTTAGCGTCTTACAAGACAAGCATATCAACAAATTCTTCCTAGGCACTGCAGTGTTATCCTGCAGTGCATGGAATGTTCTTTGATAAAAGTGGGCAGCATGCTATGATTTCACAAATGATGTGGCACTGTGTTTGACATTATAAAATGCTTTTTGAGTCACTTTGGAACTATAACTTGAATAAGTCTGCAGTTCCACTCAGATTTTTCTAAACTCTAAACTTTCAGCCCTCGTAATATTTGGTGACATTTTGATTACCGTTGACCTTAATAGCAATTTCTTTATTAATTTTAAACTAGAAACCTTGGCAGAAAATGTGATCTTCATTCTTTAAAGAGTGATTCCATGCCACATTTCCCACATTGTCATCAGTATCACCTCACTGTCAGCTAAGTGGAATACCGGTATACCCATCAGAGCTGCAAACATTGCGTCTAACATTTCAGCTGAATAATATAAAGGATATCTATTTGTGTCTAACGTTTAGACATTCAAATGAGCACTTTTAATTTTAATTTGCATGACTGTATTTCAGCTTTTAAACCTACTGGAACTGTGGGAGGGTTAGGGTGTTGGGGTGCACCGAAATGCATTTGGTTATCTCTGAGAATTCAGCAGTTATATAACATGATTGTGGTTGCCTCCACCATATGGTGGCCCCCAAATTTCCTAAATGCATGCACAGTTACTGTCTTGAGCTGCGTGCAAATGTATTTAAATCCACTAAAAACAATGACAGCTTCTCAGAGTATGTGTGTTAGTCTGAAAGCACTGCTCACTTTTCAATGTAGTGCTATGAAGTGTAAACACAGAAACCAGTCAACCAAATCAATTCCTTGAGATTATCATAAAAGGAGGTTTTATTGTTAAATAGCTGTCTGTGTACCCTTGTAACGACAAGGCATAATCGACGGACTACAAGGCAGCTTTCATCACACAGGGAACTTTCCAAATGTAACTTAAAAGATCAAGAAATAAAGGGACCACAAGGAGTCTAAACAAAGGCAGGTAGGCAGCATTGGAACAAATTAGCAAGAGCAAGAGCAATCTAACATTGCATGGGGTTTACAGCAAGGGGTATCGAACACAAACAAGCACATTCAATCACATAAAATAGCCAACAGAGGAACAGGGTATGGCCAGGCACATATAGTGTTGTGGCCCGTTAATAATCAATCAAACACCAGGAGATACTAGGTACACCGGGCATACAGGGATTACAGGACATGGGTATAGAACTTGACACAGGCAGAGATAACCAGAAACAAGGGCATTAACTACACGGACCAATTCTAGAATACATAAACTCAAAAAACATAACTAATATGGGGTTTACAAACATTTTAAAAATGTCCAAGGTGAGGGAAGCTGGCCTCCGGCCAGTCTTAAACTCGCAACACTATGGAATGCATGATTAGCAGCCACATGCTCAACGCATTCTGCCACACAGCAGTCTCCACATTCTGCCACACAGGAGGGAAACAGTGAGGACTAACACTCGGGTAAACCTAGAGGAATACAAGAAACAGAACAGGATGACCAGCAACACCCGCTGGCTAAAAAGGGAAACAACAGAAAGAATGGGACAACACTTCACTGCAAAAATCACACAGAGGTGACGTAGCAGTAGGCGTATGATGAATTTGCTCTCTGAGTACTCTTGTTCTGTGCACCAGAGATATAAGTCTCATATAGAATATCACTGGGTAAGATAACATTCTTGCCAGCTGATCCTCATGATAGGATCACTGTTAGATTATTGTATTGTAGTGGGGAGAATATCTTTCTTGTTTCCTAAGGCTGTAAAAATTAATTCTTCAAAAAAAATTCTTTGTCAAAGATCTTAGAAACGAGTAACAGTGAATACATTTATACGAAAAAAAAGAAAAAGTAATAGGCTCATTAAGGTTAAGATCAGCACTCAGGTGGATGTTGCATTACAATTGGAATGGTAAATTTCCCTCTGAGAGCACCTCTGGGCATTCTTCTCCAAACTATCTGACATTAGCATTGTACGTGACTCATAGATCAATCCCCCAGAACTGGCTGACAAGCTCACCAGTTTCACATTCTTGCATCTTGTGCTGACCCATCCAAGTTGGATTCAGGTAATGAGGCTATGCTGTTAATGAAGTGGAACAGTGGAGGAGATGGGGAAGAAGACACTCATTAATGCCTTACAAAAATAATGGGCCAAAACAACACATACATCAGAAAAAGAAGATTTGGGGTTTTGCCTGAAAATGTAATTTCGGAACATGGCAATGGTGACATAGGCATTACCATACAATTGAATCCTTTTTTTATAAGAACTTATATACTTTAAGAGAGTATGAATGTAAGAATGTGACAAAGGGCAGAGCCTCGTATTTATATAAACTGAAGAACAGAATCGTATTGATACTGTGTGATATTTTTTTGTTTTTGTTTTTTTTTTGAAGTTGAAATAAATTTAAATGGTAAGAGATATTTACCAGGCATTAAGGAAGTTTTATTTGCGGTAAATTTGTAGCAGGTGGTAGTGCTACCGTTTGGCAACCGCAGGGTTACAGGTTCGAGCCCCGGCTCACCCCATCGAAGTGTTCTTGAGCAAGACACTGAACTCCAAATTGCTCCCGGTGAGCAGGTTGGCACCTTGCGTGGCAGCCTCTGCCACAGGAGTGTGTGTGGATGGGTAAATATGAAGCAAACTGTAAAGTGCTTTGAGTGCTCGAAGAAGTGATAAGATGCGCTGTATAAATGCAATCCATTTGCCATATATTATTGTGCTTTGTTGCCTCTTTAAGAAAAATAGTTACATAAAAGTCTACACATTCATAACACAAAACTTGAACACAAAGGGGATATGACCGCTAGACTGATGTTATTAACATATTTCAATAACATTCTAAATATACATAGATTTTAATTCAGTTTGCTTGAATTGATTGTGATGCATCAGGAAATATCCGGGGGTGTCAAGGTGATATCGATAAATGCATTGGATGTCTGTGTAAAATATTAAATTCCAAATCAATTAGTCCTAGAATGGCTCTATTACATAGATGTTGAAGGATGGCAAACCCTGGAGACAAAGGAGACTGTGGAACATCTCTGAAAATGCATAATTTGACATTTTCTTTTTAATCATTGCAGAGCTGATATTCAATTCAGCCTATGGCTTTCATCCCAGAATCAAAGCTGTCAGTTTTTTTTTTTAATTCTGTTCCAGTTTCTTGGCCTTTATAGCATGAAGGGCTGACCCATTGACTTTTTTGTCAAACTTTTTTCTCAGACACGGTAGTGCATTAAAACAATTTGCTAAAACATTCCCAGCTTTTCTAGTTACAACTGTGACATTTGGACACCAACGTCATTGATTATCTAGCTACACACACTACCTCCTGCCAATATACTCATCTAAGTAGAGCAGAACTCAGTATGTATGGAAGGATACCAATCAGTCATGCTGGATCCATGGGGAACAGACATGGAGCCAGATTTACTAATAAGGGAAAATTAAAGTGAGGGCACAATCAAAAAAAATCGCTAATGGGAGTAGCCAGTTCTGAGGGTCATGTACTAAGAATGTGCAAATTTATGAAAACAGACATAGGGTGAGTTTCCCGAAGCCTTTTTAACGCTACGTCGTTCGTAAGTTCTGTGTTACAAGATAGAACTAACGAACGACGTAGCGTTAAGGAGTCTTCAAGAAACTCACCCATAGTCAATTTCAATAATGATCAACCTAATCCTGCAAGAGCAGTGTAAATTATCTCCTAAGAACAGAGACACAGCTTGTTGCATTCTGACAAACATAATATAAGCGTAGGCCGTGCTGGGCGGTATACCGGTTCATCCGATATACCGGTTTTAATTTTCCATATACCATAGCATAGCAGAAACAACAGCTGTACCACTTCAATATATACTATATTGCCTGAAAATGTTGATGAACAAAATTAACAATATATATAATATTGTTCGCTTCTATGGAAGCGCTATAGATCGCTCTGCAGAATGTATGTTTACTAACAGTTACAGCTTTATACTTACTAACAGTTATAGCTTTATAACAAAATAATTCCATGTATATTACTGCTCAGCATTACAGGATTTATAGCTACTGCTTCAGTCTGTGCCCAGATTTTGATTATGTGTAATAGAATTGGGTCTGCTGTTAAATGCATATATGAAAGGCGAAATCCCTAATATTATTGATTTGTCACTGGTAATAATTATTAAAACCATGCTGGTTAATCAAAACATGTTAGCAATTTAAATTTATGGTTATAATCAATAAAAGAATATCTTGATGGAGATAAACAGGGGATATCGGAGTGGCACGAACACCATGGCAGATTTATTAGGCCCAGCACTTTGTAGGGGCCCCAAAATTAGGGACTCCCCATTCGGCAAAATCAACAGAGCAACTAAAAGTGCCAAGCCAAGCAGGGGAATGGCGTCTGGTCTCAAAACTCGTGTGCATTAAAACCACGCACTCATACTGTATGCGTTCGTGAGCAGAAAACCGTCTACGTGACATCATGTCAGGGCGTGAAACTGATTTGTTCTCTCATCAGCGATCATCTTCTTCATCTTCTTCCAAAGCAAATAGCCAATTATGGGATTCAAAGTCACCAATCAACGAAGTGGAGAAATCAGCCACTGTTTCCGCCTCCAAAGTCTCAAAACTCAATCAATCACAAGTGAGTGTTGTGCTGATGCAAGCGTGTAGAGAGGGTCCAACGAATGCAAGCACGCAAAGAGGATGGGCTTTCTGCTCGCTAGCGCATTCGCGCGTGGGTTTTTATGCGTGTGAGTTTTGAGACTAACTAAACGCCATACAGGGGGACTAAAGTGACATTTTCTCAGGGCGGGTAGGATGTCTAGCTACTACCCTGAAGCTAAATATATGGTTATAATCAACATGTCGCTATTCAACTGGATATACATTAATAACCTAATAATTCATGGCCGTTATACTATCGTGCTAAATGTGAATATGTTATAATAATAACATCACACCTTTAAAAAGTAA
>JAODLD010000136.1:4324788-4361544 GCA_026781065.1 Mormyrops boulengeri
ATAAATTTTCTCCAATTTCCCCAGCATTCTTAATGGCCAGCTGGTCATTGACCTCATCTTCTCCTCCCTCGGTCTGGGTCTTTCTGGATCGGTTCTATAGTTCTATACGGCCTGCTCTAGCCAATAAATATTAAAACACATGCATGCACTGCAGATGTTATAAGGATACTGTGGAGATCTTTGTTTCAGCTCAGCCTCGTGACAGTTTATCGGGTCTCGTTTTTGCCTCAATAATGAGACATCATGGATTGGAGGACTACCTGAGCTGCCTGAAGGAGGAGAACAGGAGAAGCAAATAAATACTGGAGTGACATGGAAAGCTGGAATTTTATTTTTCCAGAAAACATGACTTTGGGTTATTCAGTTGAATTCTTGCAAGACTCCAGATATAGCTGTCAGGTCTGTGACCGTTTTTTCAGAAATGTCACAGAATTCTTCCTATCCTTTAAGTGTTTGCTTCAAAATAGGAAACGTATAACAATAAGAGCAATTATCAATGTACAACTCTAAGCTAAAGGCAATCATATACACTGGTGATTGTTGACAAAAAAATAAACTGAGCTCAGTGATTTCTTCTTTAATAAGCTCATAAAGCCAAAATAATAATAGAAAATAAATATGAAGAGGTGATGGTTGGCCTAATTCTTTTTTTTCTCACCGATTTTAGTGACATAGGACTTCTGTCAGTTTGGTGACTGGGGTGGAGCTATTATTTATGAATGACTTTAAGATGAAACAAGACTAACAGTTGAACTGATTTCTAAGATTTGAAGTGATTTCACTTTGTTTGTAAGCCAGAATGTTTGGATAGCAGATTCCAATTGTCTGGCTCTGGTGACTGAGTCATTGTTATGGTTATGATGAATGATTATCATGAAAATAGTTATGATAGTGATAACGATAATTAATTGTTTTGCAGACTCCTAGTGCAACAGGATAGGTTAGAATAAGGGACAATACATTTGTATCGCATAGGTAAGACCTATTATACTAGGTAAGGTAAATTCATTGCGTCAGGAGATATTCCATGAAGTTTGATCAGTCCAAATGTTGCCTGCTGTATGGTATACCCAGTGGTAGCAATAAAATTAGCTTTCTCACAGCTTTCCTGCCAGCACGAGTTATCCTCTCAGCTGGCCACCTCACATCATTTACAGTGAATACTTTTGCATGATCTGAACTATTCATTTTTTATACAGAACCAAAAAATGGAATAAAGGTGCTTTATTCACCCCTGTGGGGAAACTGGACCGTTTTCACACATCCCATCTTGATCTACATGAAAGGCACAGACACCCACACGTACATACAGGTGAGAGTAAGTCCCGGGTTCAAAGTACAGTGTCCGGCAGCATCTAGAACCCTTGAAGCCTTTCTCGAGGGCCCAATGGTGATAGAATTACTCTGCCAGCCACAAGAGTTTAACCCATGACCTTTGGGATACAGGCACAGATCTCCAACTTGCTGGGCTACAAACTGTCCAAATTAAGGGCAATAAAAATCATTTTTAACAATGCCTCGGAGTCCACCTCTAATTTGAATAATGGATGTAGGAACATATTCGAATGACATCACTAAAGGCACTTCAGAGACACCAATGAGCTTAAACTGCATGTCTGAGGATTGCGAGAGAAAACCTGTAAGTGCCAGCCGGAAACTCCATCTGACCGGAGGAAGACGAGGTCACAGCCCTAAGGTGTGAGGCCCCCACGCTTCGTACCCCTTCCTGTGGAAATCCTGCATGTAATGCAAAACCCATAACAGCCCTCTGATTTTGAAAAGTACAGGATTCCAAGGGGAAATGATTCGCTGTCTTCAAATATCACAAGCAAGTATTTTGTTGGCTTGACGGAATTTAATGGACCATTCGCATATCTCCTGCCTAGTTGATCTTCTGGTCAATCAAACACCATTCTGCTTATGGGGATACAGTTTACATCATCTGAAAAGCCCCAGAGAAAACAATTTCTTGGGAAGGATTAAATCAAGCTGTTTTTGACAATCAGACAGAGTCTCCTGCTTCATTACTGTTAATTAACACCAGACAGTGTTCTCAAATGTGTCAGATAGTTTTTATTAGACCATTATTTACTAACCATTTCTGCATTAAATTTTTCACACAGAAATTCTGAATTTCTGTTCAGTTTGTATAGTTTGCCAGAACTATTCATATCAGGAGTTTTGTTGAGTAGAGACTTAAGATTCCACCTGGGATTTCAACAAGCAAACTTCAGGATTATAAATCTACATTTAAACTTCCATGGTTGAGTTTGGGGAATTGAACCAGTAACATACAAGATTTACCAATTTAGTTTTTGTATGTTCGTTAACTGAGGAAGAAGCAAAGTGTGGCTGAGTTTGTTGTATCAGGCTCTTTACTCAAAAAGTCACCCCCCCACAGATGTTTCAAAAACTAAATGAAAATAAAACTAAATAAATAAACAAGTGCAGTCAGAAGATTGTAGCTGATGAGCAAAATGTGCTGCTTCAGCACCTCCTAAGGAACATGTCTATGTAAGACTTAGCGTAACCACTGTGATGGAGGTAAGGATGTTTACATGCTTATTTTTGCGTAATTCATGGTACTGCATGCCACACAGTAGTCACATGACTCAAGCTTCAGATGAAATTGTCATGCAGAGAGCAGCACTGAGCCGAAGTTCATTTGTTAGGCCTCTGTAGCAGCAGAATTAATCATTATGACCTGCTAGCTGAGGCTACAGAAAATAAGCGATTCCATTACAGGGCTCATTTTCTCCTCTGCGCTATTTTGCCTGTCAGACAAAGAATAGCTGTTCATTTTTGTCTCTTTTTTTGAAATGGCATGGACATATTCAATAAAGGAACATGAAAAACAACTACAGCCATGGAAACAATAATTGTAACACTGAAAATACTTTTCCACTACAGGCAGCAGAATTCAATCATCTCTTCCTCCATGGAAGTTAAGCCAATGCAGTGCACTGTTAAATGCGGTCGGCCCTTTACAGTTTCAGGGAATTAATCTGCTCAGCACTGACAAGCTGCATAATTCATTACACCCATGAATCTATTTCCACAAACCGGATTAATCCCCCATAATCTGATTGTTATAATTTGTTTGCTCTATATTTAGCCAGTATAATGAAATGGAGATGAAAACAAGTAATCGACAAAATAAAATAAAAAATCCTGAAATACTGGTGTAGTTTTTCTACCCTTCTACCGCAACAAGCTCATTGGAGCAGAGAATTTTCTTATTTGTTTGTATAACGCCTGGAGAATAAACATTTGACTGTTATGGGAATGCTGGTTAAAACACACTAAAACTCCTGAAAATTTGACATGTAACATTTTGTCCTTCGACAGGTCACTTTGAATAACAGCGACTTTCCCTTTTAAGCTCTAGGCTTTAATTAAACCCAGCATCTTCAACAGTCTGTCCACTTATTACATTCTTAAAACAATGGTTGTTTAAAGCAGATATTCAGACTCTAACGCGTTTCTACTGTAATGTGAATGGCTTTATTATGTCCAATGCCAAACGGTCTAAACACACGACAGTGACGGATCTGGTTACATTCTTCTCCATAACTTGTTTCTTTAGCAAGAAATCATTAAAGGTGAAAAGGGGGGCTAACTTTGTTTTTAAAAAGTGGGCAGCGAAATGAGTGAAACGGGGCTTCAATTCCTTTAATTCAAACAGAGTAATGGGCGTAGCATTGGTATATCATTTTCAGTTTGATACCCACAATGAAACAAATGAACACCTTTGCTGATAGGGGCAGAACCTAGTCGTTGATAAAAAAAAAAAAAAACATTGTCCACTGGTGCTTTACCGAATTTGAATATGTTGCTGAAAACACATAAGACGACATCATCTGAGTATGTGTACGAACGGACCAGAGCAAGACAGAAACACCTTTTGCAAGTTAGTCTAGATGTGCAAATAAGCCTGTCTTGTTATTCAGGCACGTGGATGGACACATTGCCTGTGGTTTACGACTTTTCCTAATTGTGTTTGTGGTTTTAAATATTTTTATTAATAAATAATCAATAAATAATCTCAGGACAAATTCTGTTTTCCCGAAATGGCACCGAACCGTGAACCAAAACCGAGGTTCGTACTAAACCATGAATTTCGTGTACCGTTACATCCTAATGCTAAACAGGAAAAATTGTGGAAAACGGCTCTTTGGTTTCCACAGCCACTTCCTCTCTTCTTTCTCATTGCATGGAAAGCGGTAGAAGGAGAGTTTTTTTGTTTCAAATCAATTAAAACACTGAGACCCACAACACTGAGGCATATTGGCTTGTACTCGGGTTGGCCGCGAAAACAGTATTGTCATGTGTTTCAAACGTCATCACTTAACAAGCGTATTGTGAAACCAGCACATGACAAGGAATGTATTACATGGGGAGTTTGAAAAAAAGGACACAAACCTTGTTTTGGATGGATTCCATTTTCAGGGCATACAGGAGATGAATGGGGGGGGGGGGGCTCCACAACAAACAAAAAAGCCAAACATCATCCTTACTGTTTTATCAGTGCTTTGACAATTGAAACTGCCATTCAGTTTGGATTATCTGGAGCACAAGCAATGCACACAAATATGGAAAGATGACTGGAATAAAAAACAGGTGATTTGAATCAAGGCAAACAGGGCCAGCTAATACAGCATTCCATTTATTTGTTACTATAGTCCTGGGTTTTAATATTTCTGCTATTGTAAGGACGAAAGCATTTTTATGCAAAAATCAGCTTTTCACTACAATAATCTTGATTCCCTTGGGGGTATTTGTGGACCGCTGTGGATACATGGATGAAAAACAACCTGAGGCCTCTGTGAGCAAAATGGGTAATGACTGCATTCTGAATATCTTAATCTTCATAATTACTGAATGTCTGCACCAGTCTTGGATCCAGGCATGGGGTATTATTCCAGAGATTCAGAAGTTCGACGTTCAGAGTTGGTGGGCAATCTATGGTCAATTGGGTACAAATGGGGCAAGGAAGGGGAATCCAAAATCATAGGTCACACACGAAAGGAGAAAAAAAAATACAAAACCGGCACTAATTCTCAGCCTGCAAACTACAGAAAAGATACAGGGGTTTAAACAGTTAATCAGCTACAGATGAAAACAACCCCCTGGTTAAAATTTCTGAAGAGGGAGGGTGTTGACCATTGTGTTTTGGCAAAACTGAAGCAAAACAAAAATGTGACAAATCGCTAGGGAAGACCCTTTATACTGGTTCACAGAAGAAAATTACCGACCGTTCATGTGTCAAAAATAAGACCTGAAGAGAGTCACAGGCTGTCTTTTGATGTTAATAACCCTTCTACATACACATATACATACACAGTGTATCTACCTGCCATTTACAAAGTAGTACCACAGCTGAAATACTGGATATGAGACTGGACATTTTTTTTTATTATTGAGGTCCTCAAAGGTAATTCACCGCGAACATAAACACCGCAGAAACCAATGCTTTACCCATCCAACATAAATGTATCCATTACACCACAATGAACTAAATGCTGCTGTAAGTCGACAACAAACCGTCAAAATACTTCAAAATGCATGGAAAGGCATAATTAGCACTTATACAGCTAATGAGAAAGAAATTTCTGCAGGCAGACCTTTCTTGTAGCTATGCCAGTTAGTCTGGCCTATATTCATGGGATGCAAATCTCACAAAGGTAGAAGACTATTTCGAATTTTTCCACTAAAATTATTATTGCTTTTAGTAAACAGTTCCTCCCCATAAATCATAACCAGCAAAACAATCTGGAGCAAAAATCCTGTCACTCTCATGCATGTTTTTTCCTACAGGGGTGATAAGGAGGACTTCATTCATGGATTAAAAACTCAAGGAGCACAAAATGGCACTCACAAAAATATTTAAAATTTTCATTTAATTAATTTAAAGTTTATTTAAATCCAATTATTCTTCGAGGATAAATGTCTTTGTGTAAAACCCAAAAATCAACCTTTTAAATTTATTATATTGGAGAAATAATTAAATTGCCTTGGTTACTCTTCTGAATAGTGCCATTGGGTGAGAGAGGACCTCGATAATGCCATCTGTGTTTCACTGAAGGCAGCTATTGCATGCTAATACGACAGGACAGCACAATAACATATTTGCACCACTTTTGACAAGATAATAATATGTATTCTTTCTACGGTGCAATTTTAAAAACCTTTGTATTACCTTTCATATAGCAAAATGAAATTCGATGATATTGTAAAGGTTTTTATTTAGGTGCATTAGTCGAACTCACTACATAGTTTAAAAATGTAGATTGAAATGCTTGCTGTATTTATTTACTAGTTTATGACCTCAGTGTGATTCTGTGGCATCAGTTTCAAACAACAGTATGCTATAGCATAAACTGTGATACTGTGGTATTCAGTCTTTAACATTCAACATTATGATTGATCAGATGGACCCATACATTAACAAATATTTTTATGGAAAGAAACACCATAATGGTTTACACACAACCAGATCTCAACATTCTGTTTCATTTTGTGCCGAAAGGCACCATTCTGTGCGCCACACTTTGTTTCCCACAGGAATCATTCACATCTATACATGTAGTTATGACTTCCTGTTCCTTATGGCTTCCTGTTCCTTATGACTTCCTGTTATTTATGGCTTCCTGTTCCTTATGAACCAATGATCTTTAAAGAGCTTTGCACAATTTTCCTCTGAACTTTTCTGTTCATGTCACGTCCATAATGTCTGTCTCCATAAACTTTAATCTGACCATTTGACAGGACAGGAGTGGGTGGCTGGAGGGATGAAAGGGGGTGGCATTATTCTCCTTTGGACTTTGGAGGGATAAAAATAGCGTTTCAATTCACAGAGGAGACACCTGACATGATCCTCAAGGCCAGGGTGACTCCACTGAGCATAATTGTCTTTGGTTCTGTTGTATATATCACTGCTAAGCTGCTTTGTAATTCAAGATATCACTCCAGACTTTCCGAAGATTTAAGGATAAATATTGGGCACACCCTGCAGATAGTCCATATTCAAATGCAGGTCAATGAATTATAAAGAGAAAATCCACAATATCTCATACACCAGCATCCATAATCACGCGTAATAAGATTACTTCAAGTGTTCTCCAATTCACCCTTTTTCTTCCTTCCTGCATTGTGTTGTGCTGCTAAGAAGATTAACAAGAAGAAAGATTCTCCTCTCTGTTACAATATCGTCCCTTTGTCCTATAACATTTCTGGAACGTGCTTCGCTGGGATGATGTTCAATAATATACTAATAAGATATGCTGTATTTTATAGTGATTAATATTGCATTCAGGGTCTCATCTCACTATGTGCTGCTCCTGTGATGCCTATGTCCCATTAAAGCCCACAAACATGTCATGGCTATATGAGGAGTTTGCACCTAGCAAACCTATGATGGGATGCAACCAACCCAAAGAGCCCACACAGAACCCTGCCTAATGTTTGTAAAGCCTCGTTCCTCCATCTACCTTACAGACTGGATAGGTCAATTTTGCTGCAGTTTATGAACGATTGCTCCCACTGACTGCTGCGGTTTTGATTACAGTGACTGACATCACCTTCGATGTGCATGGTAAACATCACCCATAAAGCCCTAACCATCACACCCACCAAGGTCTTCTCACAGTGCAGCCACTCACGAATATATATAGCCGCATTTAAACACTCTTAAAGAGCCTTCTAGAGGATGCAATCTCCATGGATTTCACACTCCAGGAGTGTATGCGTGGCGGTTACTGATAACTTATTCACCATTTAGCTTTGTGTTTGCAGAGTCTTGCACTGTCGCAGTATAACGTTTTGGTGACCAAGCACTTAGGGGATCAGTCATTTTCAGCCTTTTTGGAGATACCATGCTTCTCCAGCAGAGGAAACAGTGACAGTCGATCCTGATGCATACTCCTGCCCTCCTGCCCTCTGTGTCAAGACTATCCCTCAGGAAGAGAACCAAGAAAAATTCCTTGTCGTGTGAACTGCGGCAGTGCATTCTAGATTATTAAAAATTTAAATGGGCCTTAATATATGGTCATCACACTCATAGACATGAAAATCTGTGGTGATTAGGTAAAATAAATATTGACTATTTGCGTATGATCAAGGGACAGTGCAGTGAAAACAGGCCAAAGATAAATATAAATGAGCATTATAAAGATAATTATATAAATATGCTTTTGGATAATGTGCTAAATAATGGAATAGAAGTGTGTTTATGGTTGAAGGCTTGCGGCTGCACCCTCCATAAAGAAGGGTAAATAAGAGGTCTCAAAAAAACAAGGCAAGATGAAAAACCAACACAGAACTCCAAAGGCGGCAGATGACGTCAGAGCCCGCAGCTGATCTCTGCCAGCTCTGTGCTCCGCCCCGCTCCCAGTGGTTGCCAGTCTGTGCCAGAGATGGCAGGCTGCTCTCACCCTTTCTCCACGCAGGGGAGCAGGCACGGCTCGGCCTGACACTCTGGCACCCCCGCGGCCGTGGCCGCCTGTCAGCCGGCCCTCTCACTTCATTGGCCGCGAGGCGTCCTGCCTTGCGGCGGCTCAGGGACGGCCAGGCACAGGCCTCCAGTTAGCCTGCAAATGTATTTTAAGAACCAAAAGCTCTCCAAAGGCATGGGGATAATTTTTGGACGGAAAACCTGAAGCTTGGTTACGAAAACTGACGTAGTTCATGCAGAAATAATTAAAACGGGAAGATTCTTTTGGCTACCCGCTTATTGGGAAATAGCTTCTTTTCTATAGTAATAAGGTGGAGGTTACCTCTTCAGACAGCTTACACAATCTAGCTATTCTGGCTTTCCTTTGATCCATACTTAACCAATAAGAACGAACTACTCTAGCACCTTTTTAGTGCTATGAGTATTACCTGCCACTTTAGTTCCCAGCAGTTATTAATATCACATTCTTATTTGATTGAAGAAATAAATTAATTAATTAGATTCTCTTTGTTGACTTCCTCCTTCTCAAGACATCAAGGTGTGATGCTACTGCCAAATACCTTCACAGAATATTCTTTACACTACATACACACACAAGAATATTTTACAATTTGACTACTAGAAATTATACTGGATGCTTCTCTATATTGTTTTATTCCCTATATCATTCTTATTTTATATCCCTGTTTTTGAACATTCCATTCAAATTGACCATTTCTATGTGTGTGACCACCTGTGTATGTGTATGTTGGAGCAGTAACTTTGCAGGACACATATTTTAGGAGAATGATGTCCAAGCCAACATCTTGGCTGGACTCCTCTGTATCCTCCAAAGTGAACCTCTCATTGAAATAGGCCCTGAAAACTGAAACAGGTCAACAGAAATCTGTGACGAGGACAGGCAGCGTATTCCTATAACTCATAAATATTGAGTGTTCAGGAACATTTTACAAAGCATGAGATGCATCGTGAAATAGGTCAGGAATAAAATCAGAGATCTTATATGCATCAGCTGACATGTTGGTTTGCATATGGTATATACAAGAGAAATATATTTGTGAGCTTATATTTGTCATTAAACTTGGAACCTGTTGTCCTCCAAATAATCATTGATGAATGCATGCATGGAACAGAACAAGTCAGGATGGCCGTGTAATAATGATGGCTGTGTAATAATCAGTGTTCCTCCAGCAATATGCTCTCACACACGCTCGTTCAGAGCATATGGCTGCAATCTCGGTGGAAGGACCGTGACTCAGTCATACTCTCATAATAAGTGTGAAGAAACATTTGTCAGACATATTGTGTAATCGTTCTGGCATCCCCAAAGGAGGTCATCACTGTTGTTGTTGTTGTTTTAGAGTTTCCTTTTCGGTGAAGATTTCTGTCCACCAAGGGTGTCATTGGCATTTAGCAAAGTCACAAGAATGGGATGGAAAGGTCATGACAACTGGTGTTGATAGATAGATAGATAGATAGATAGATAGATAGATAGATAGATAGAAGAACTCATTTGTACAATGTGACAAATAAAGTTTAACATTACGCTGATTTTAATATTAGATCTTAAATAAAAGAATAAATTGCTAGCTTGATGCCACTGAATTCCCGAGCCGGTGCTGCGGTATTATACGGAGACAAATCACGCCATGTCAGACACTGTGTTCATTGTTACCACCAACTGGCACTGGGGAAAGATTGCGCTATTCGGTGAGAGATTGCCACCCATATGAGTGCAGTTAAGTGGTCCGTGCGACTGAAGACCTCCAGTAAACACACTTCTATTCCATATTACTTATTTATTTATTTTCTCCTGATATGTTTTATTATACATGAGGGCCCGCGCACAGCACCTGTCCCTGCTGGGCAGTATATTTTCCAACAGTGACCAAGCAGCCTGTGGCCAAAATTACATTTCTGGCACTGAGGTAACAGGATATAAACCAGTCATTCTGACGTAGGGCCTATTTGCATTCTGAAATTTTATATAAAACTTTTACTATACATCCTTTATCTGTAAAAATGCAGGAGGACATTATTTCCCTCTTACAGCGAACTATAAAGGTCAAGGATAGCCCCATTTGGATGGGATTAGTTTTACTTGGGGATGTAATGTAATTGAAGCAATTACCGGCAAGGTCCATAATTTTAATCTAGTCTGAATATGCTGTGTTTATAATGATTACAAGCCTCCATGGTAAAAATTCAGGAGCAAATTACCTTCTGTATTTCAGGGAACAGTAATAGTCCAGTCTGTATTGTCATCTCAGTAATAACGTCATATCTGCAAAGGCCCTCATTCGTAAGGCGAAAACAGCATTTACCTGCTAAAAATGGAGCATCAGGATTTTAAAGTTTGTTATCATCATAAAATGATTGTTTTTAATGTATATTAAAGCTGTTAAGGTATGTTATGATGTTAAGGTATATTTACATGCTGCTTACGAACGTTCTATGAATGCATTATGAAAGTGTACTGAATGTTCTGTGAATGCATTATCAAGGCATTATGAAGTTTCGTATAATGTAAACCATTACCGTAAATATACTGCAGGGTTTTGCAGATATGGCCTAAATTGTTTTCTAAGTCATTCCTTTCTAAGTCACTGGCAACTCAACAGCCATCTTTTCAGATTACAAAATAAACTTGCACATTTCAGTTTGTGAAGAAAAGGCTTATAGTAAATAAATTGTATTCAAAATGTTTTGTAGTGTAAAGGCGCAGCATGCATGGTTAGCAAAATTTAACGCAATCAAAATGAATGAGCCATTCATTAGCAATTAAAGTGTCAAACATCTATCAGTAATTGTGTAACTGTAGCGTTAGATCTCCAAACATGCACTTAAATCGAAGATGTTCTATGAATCCCTAGTTTTCACAATGTAAGACCATTCTTGCGATAATTGTGAATGAAATGCGACACACCATCCACAGACTGGTCCTCTACTTGCAAGGTCAGTTTCACAGAAGTGCCCATGAAAGCGCATAACATGCACATCAACAATCCACAGGATCTACACAAGTGCATCGCTTTGTCGCTATCCGATAAGGATATCCTACGTAAAGAAATGTGTGGGGAAGCTATTGATCATTCTTAATTAAATTCTTTGCCATCGGAGAATTGACATTGTCCCATGATGACATAGATCATTCAATTATTTTACATTTTTCAATTATGGAACACAGACCAAGCACACAATTAACCAGATGTTTTATTGAGTGAACTTCAATGCTATCCAGTTTTCCTTCAAAGTTTGGGAAACTCAGAATGATGAAATAAACATCCAGGCGAGATTTGTTTTCTGTACAGGTAGATGGACGGCTCCATTGTAATGATACAAAACTGCAAAACAATGGTTTCTGTTTCTCAAGTCATTTGATCACTTAAAGAAACACCTTGTCTACAGGAGACGATACCATCAGCCTGTCAATCTGATGGACCTGGCTGAACAACGCTGACTTATTTGACCAGAGTCATTGATTAGACGAACTAAAAGATTCACTTGTAACACACTGAAAAGCTTTTGGAAGAGCCCTGCATTCCAATAATAGCAATGTGTTCTCAGACAAAACCAAGTAATGCAGTGGTACCCAACCGGGGTGGGGTTACAGCCCCCTAGGGGGCCTCAGTGAGGATTGAACGGGACCACGCAATTTATTTGAAAAGCGTAGAAAAAAACGCAACATTGCTAAAGCTAGGGCTGAAAGGTAGCCTATGTCAAACTTAACGCTACACTGATATTTTTCAAAATCGAGATATAGCGTGTCACTACACTTTAATTGTGTGTTAAAATTAGGGCTTTATAAAAAAAATAGAAACTAATAAAATTCCTTGCTGCACGAGAGCTTTGGTCATAATGTTGCTCAGAATCACAGAATTCACAGCCAAACTCAACCATTCAGTCAGTGGTGTCTCACAGGGTAAAACAGGATAAAGACAGGTTGAGCACCACTGACATAATGGATTAGTTGTTTGTTTCTCTTCTGTGTCAGATGTGTTCATTTTTCTGTAAGTTAAACTGTGGTTCTGCAAGTCAAAACTTTAATCCAGCAGGTGAATTAAACGCAAACTAAATTAAGTATCAATGTTGAAGCACCACTGTGGGGACCACAATAAAGAGCAAGGAAGGGATTAGCACGGCTGCGTTTCTTGTTGGTTAGAGAATGATTGACTTGGTAGCGCTGATGCATGGCTAGTCAGCTGGGCACCGAAGGAAGTGGAACTGAACAAATCCATGGAGCCAGCCCCCAAATTGTAGCGTAATTATAATGCAATGAAAAAGCGTAATGGAATGATAATTTACTACCAGCTCTCCTTAGGCATAATTACACAATTTTCTTCCTTTTTAAACATGAAAGTGTAAAGTGTTTTAGAGGACACCAGAAACTGCTATACATATACAGATGCAGCCACCTCAATTTTCCCCTCCAAGCCGGCTGACTGCCAAAAGCCAGCCAAAGGGAGTAACCCCCCTCCTTCTGGGGGTGTGCCTAAATTTTGGACTAAACCTGCCCATTCATTCACTTGCAGGGTGTTACCATGAGATGGCGCTTTCTTTACAAAAACACATTTTAGTTGTGGTCACAAGTTTACATACAAGTATCAACAGAATCTCTTGGTGGCCGTTAGCAAGCTTCTGGCATAATTCTGGCTGAATATTAGACCACTCTTCTTTGCAGAATTTCTAGTTCATTTAAACTAGTTGGGTTCCTGGCACGGACCCGGCTTTTAAGCATACCCCACATATTTTCAATGGGGTTGAGATCGGAGGTACTTCACAAAGCAGGATTTCTTGCTTAGCCGAATAACTTGTTGGAGTTTAGGTAAACTGAAGACACAGCCAAAGTTTTTACAACACCAGAGACAAACAGGGCTGGGTACTTGGCTAGCAAGCGTGCCGGTACATACTAATCCAGCGCTATGGTATTATACAGTACGTACAAAAACCCCTCGGAAGTGCAAAGCATGTGCTTTCTATCTCTGCCTTCAACCAGACATGAACTGTTTTGAAGCTTGGCATCCTGATCAGGAGTAACAATTTGTTGTTCTAGTATTCATTTATTGTTTCATATTATTCCTGTAATATAATGTGATTGCACATTTTATTAATCAACATTTAATCCGTTGGCTCTATTCTTACACTTCTTTTGAATTGCTAGTATAATTCACTGATGATTAGTTGCTGATAATAAACAATCGTAATCAAATGCACAAATAATTTACCAAAACCACTAAACCCAAAGAATCAAAAGCCAAATACCTTACCTACAGCTGTAATTCTTACCGACAGCTATTTTATTACCCTTGCATACACCTGTATGAGATTATGCATAATGTTCTATTACTTCCTATACAGTACGTGTGACCAATTATGGCTGACAGCTGTAAGACAGATTGGCAGTTTAGGGCTAGTGTTGTTCATTATTTTCAGATGAGTCCTACCATGCTGTTTTAGCAGATTGACACATTTATAGCTAAGCTTGGGAAAAGGCTCAAGCAGCACTAAAAATACATGTCAAGTTTGAATCAAACCATATTTATTGTCATAAATGACCAGATAATGGATTTGTTGGCATACCTTACAAACCATGAATTATACGGAATCGCTTTTTTCTCTGTGTGATCGCAGCTACTGGCTAATTAGCTTGGGCTAAATAGGATTTTCTTTCAGTTTAAGCATCTTGCTCAAGGCTACAAAGAAAGGACCCTCCGGGGATATGAGCCAGCAGCTCCACATCATTAACCACTATGGGCCACGTCACCGTACACTCAGGGGATATCGACAGCCTGATTTCTATAGCTAGTATCAGCTAAAATCATTGTGAGTTAGAAGCATTTTGAGAAATGCAGCACAATACCTTAAGTCAGTAACACATGGAATACACTAAAATCCTTAGATTATCTGTACAAATCAGCATTCAGCTGGGGAAAAGAAAGATCTAAGTCTGTTTAAAGATCTAGTTTTTGTTTAAAGGTTATTCACTAACAATAGAATCCTCCTCAGAATACCAAAGCGTGAATTAAAGTGAACGTTTTTACCTGCTACATGACTTGCAGTTAATCACTACCAATGCATAATCAAATAGCTATCATGGCAGAAACAGTCAATAATTTGACTACTTACACTTTCAGTTTTGAATATGATAAAGGAATCCATTCTCTCCAGTCCCCCACTTGACACACTGTTTAATCAGTGCCTAAATAGTTTTCTCAAAGACAATATGTTGGAATTATTTGAAGATCTTCTCAAATTATCGTCAGACATGTCCTTTCATGCTAGCCTTTAGCTGAATGCTTTTGCCTTTAGCTAAATGCTTCCATTTAGCACGCGACTCGCTTTTATGTTCTTTATAATAAAAAAAATCTGATGTTATCAATTTCAAGTGGACCAGATCTACTTCTTCTATTTCTATTATTTAGTTAGCCCACAGCTTTTCCATGTGCATTAAACATGATACACCTCTGTAGAGAGCAAATGACACTTAGTGAAAGGAAAATGACAGGAGCGGGTAGATTTTAGCACTTGACAGATTGAGGGTGCTAATGTAATGTAATGGTTCATGTTTGAATGAACCCAAAAGCAGCCCTAATAACTGCATCAACAGTCTGTTCCAACTTTAAGAGCAACAGCTATTGAAACTCAATCGGCTTTTGCTGGACGACTCAAATGATGCCATTCCATTCAGTTTACTTTTCCATAGTGCCCTTGACATGATTATTCCAAAGGTACTTAACCGCGGCAATGCATGTAGTTTTGGAGGAAACGACTTAATAACAACATCCCAAACAGACCAAAAAGCCATGCACAATATGTAATGTCATGTTTCAGGGAGGGAAAAATTTCCGGAAGGCAATGGAGGAGAGGAAACAAAACCGCTATCATAGTTATAAGACAAAAAATAAATCAAACCACTATCAGCCTTAAGCCAGCTGGCTGGAAGCCATGTATGCTAACATCACATAACAAAAAATGGATGCTCCTGCTCAGGGGCGCTACTAGAGACTTTGGCCCAGTGAAAGCATATCATGGACCCCAACCCAGACCAATCCAGTTATGTTCCAAATTTTTTCTGGCTTTTTTCACTCAGGGGGCCCTTTAATTCATCCTAACTTTCCCTTCCTTTACAGCACCCATCCAGATCCCTCTATCCGTCCAACCGTCCATCTTCTAAAATCCTAACCTATCCAAGGAAGCATGGCGCACAACACAAGGGACACCCTGAACGGGATGTCATTTGGCAAACACCAACAAATGAATCTTTCAAACAGCAGCAATATTTATATTTGACTTTTCAGATCTTTTCAAAGCGTGGTCTTTGTTTTAATCAAATCTGTCTTAGCTCAGGTTAAAAAAGCTTGAACTGCAACAGCGGGCTGTAGTCATGTGTTTTAGGGATGGTATTAAAAATTGTCTCCATTACTGATTTATGTTCTTTCCTCAGCTCTGCATTTCATTGACCTTTAAACAGTATCAGAAAGTAGTGGATTAGAAAAATCCAAATCGTCTGAATCAAAGGGTGAGTCACTCGGTAACTTCATGCTTCAGTGCTTAACATACTGATTTATTTTATTTTTTTGGGGGGGGTTAACATATGTTCCATATTTGTTATTTTACAGACACCTTTATAATTTCCAGAAGCTGCACTGCATGTTGTTATGAGCACAATAAACACAGTGCTATTCATAGCTCATTGTACAGATTTAAAATGACAAGGCAGAAGGTCCAGTAGGTGTGTAATACAGTCCATGGTAACTAGAAAATGGCCAACCTTGATAATTGCAAATATACTTTAACTTCTGGTGGGAATCTTTGTTTGTTTAGATTTGAGCAACTGTCCTGACGTACTCATGAACCAAAGTAATCACATGATCCAACCAGTATCAAGTGACATCAAGTCTTCTAATCCCAGAAATATGCAATATGGTCTAACCAAGAACACGTGTATGTGTATGTATATATCTTTCTCAAAATGGATAATGACTAGTAGGTAAATTTGCCTTTAATTTTGTTTTCCCTGTGTTGTACGATCATTTTGAAAGCACTGTGGAAGACCAAATGATATGATTATAGTAATAACTTTCAATCACATTTTTAAATTTGGTATTCCCATCTCTGCATTTCCTCCATGTATGTGTCAATTGCATTCATTGCGTTTCTCATTGTTTAGTCTATGCTCTCAACATGGTATTTTATATAAATATTATGCGGTGTATAGAGAAAAATATATATAATTTTAATCTCAATCAGGGTTTACATTTCACATGAGCTGAATACTTTCAGTTTAGTAACAAATAGCAATTTAGGATGAGACTGGATGGTGCCTTGAATTTGTTCCTATTGATTTGCTCCTAAACGACGTGCTGCAGTCTGTAATGCATGCATTTCTGAGAGCGAGTCCTAATGAGACGAAACGGTGCAGCACCATGTGAATGCAAATGAGTCACCTGGATGCCGTTGCATTGTGGCAAAGGGGCTAAAAGGAGCCATCCAGAATTAATGCGTCAGTGAATCATCCACGTGCCTCGGCCCTCTAGAGAGCCAGGCTGTAGAGAAAGGTTATCCACGTCAGTGTGTCGAGGCGGAAAAGCTTGCGTGAAGCAGGAATGTAGAGCTGTCAAACTATCAAGGCACAGTTTAGATTTAAAGCCAGGACACGTAGGCCTGACCCTAGTAAAAAGACGACACAAAAACTTTCACGTGATGGTTACTTTGTTTTGTTTTCGCTGTTTGATGTAAATTAAAAGACATTTAAGCAAGTTTTTCAAGATAGCTATTTTGTTTAATCACATTAACATCTTCGAACAATAGCTACAGTACAGTCGTCCCTCCGTATCCATAGAAGATTGGTTCCAGGACCCCCCCTGTAGACACCAAAATCCATGGATGCTCAAGTTCCTTATACGTATGAAATGCTGCAAAATTTGCACATAACCTATGCACATCCTCCCTTATACTTTAAATCATTTGTAGATTACATGTAATACCGAATACAACGTATATAAGAGAAATCACAGCAGCCAAATAAATGACTTGATAATGTAAAATAAAATTGTTTTTTCTGCCTTCACGCTAAAGACTTGCTAAAGGATCATATGCTGCATTTTATCCAGCACGATAAATTAGTGTGGGAAAACAAGAAAGGAGAGTATCTCTGGCTCATTCTCACTAATATGGCAGACCTGGGATGGCTTTCCAGAAAGCGATTGATCTAAGTTGTGAATAACGAACAAGACATAAGTAAAGAACGAGTAAGGTCTGCGTGTGTTTCCAGAAACTCTGCGTTATTCCAGAATTAACAAACAAACTTTCAGTAGCACTTTGTTGGTTCCTCCACAGCTTCCATGTCAGAAAAGCACAGACTGTCGACAGCAGGAACATCGATTCCATGTTGTTCAATGGTGAAATATGTTATATGACTGTCACACCAGACATATGCAAATAAAAAAAATAAACTAATCAGAAAATCAATAAAAATATACCAAAGCAACAATTATTAAGACCACAATAAATCAACCCATTTGTTGAAAATATAAAAATAGGCTCAAAATGTGAAAAAAAATTTAAATAAAAAAAGCGCAATGGTGAGCAGCAATAGGAAAAAACTTCCGAAAAGAAGCCTTAAAACAACTTACTGAGGAGGTGGCAAAAATATATTTTAATAAAACAATTACTGCAGTGTTGTGCACGTACTACACAAAGCACAGCACAGCAACATTCAGGGGGAAATCTTAGAGCTCCCAAGAATCACGTCTTCCACGTGTTCAAAGTACGCACATGTTCAAAGTACGCTTTACAGCAATATCTGTAAAATGTCTTTGATGGTTGCATATCACTTGGACACTTAAGCCTAGGGCCAAGAACCCTTTTCGGGAGGTGCAGGTGGGATTCAAGGAACTGCAAGTATGAATAGGGTTGAAGGTTCATCCACTGCACCTACAATGCCAGGTATGCCTGCAATGGCATGAAAACCACTTTTAGTGCCATGCAGGGCATCCCCTCCTGCTGGACATTGTATGCAGTTGTGCACACAGTACAACAGAAATGTGATCAATGCATGTGCAGATGCAGGACACAGCAGCCTTGATAGTTTGACAGCTCTGCACCAGACCAAGGCTTTCACCCCAAGCCAGCCTATTTTTCTCTATGAAGTGTTCATTACTGAGATGGGGGTTCATGGCCACCCACAAAAGCAACTTGGCTTCCTGGATGGCGCCGTCTCAAACACTCGCACAATTCCCTGCCATTGCTGGTCGTGAGGGGTGATTCACCTTCCCATTTCAAATGATGTGACTGAACACATTGCAATGCTGATTGGTTAGCTCATTATGTAGCCCACCAGGGTTGTTCAGAATTTATGAATTGGATTTTGAATTGACTTGGCCACACCCTGTAAGATGTTGAACTGGAATGACAGTAAGAAAAATTTAATTCATTTCAATTCAATGCAATCATACAGCATGTCATTTAATCTAGCAGAACATGAATAATTACATAACAGATTTACTTCCAAGATGGTAGACGTATATATTGACCTTATAAATGTACTAGTGAGTAACTTTATTTGCATAATTGTAAGAAAATTGCGTAATTGTTTTAGCCGCTTCCAACAATTTGCATTTGGTTTAGGTCAGCCCTCTAAGTCCTTTTCCATGGGCAGATATTTATTGATTTTGCATATTTAACTGTTTATGTGTGTTACCGTTTGTGAGGAGTCTGCAGTAGCTTTTCTTGTGAGTGTCGGTGGGTTGTCAGGTGACTGTATGAAGTGCTCTTTCACCATGGTATACAAAATCTCAGTTAATATTATTTGTTGTATAGGTGATACTTAAAATGTGTCATTCATTATGAATAATAGTAAGAGGCACAGACCTTTTAGGCAGGTGCTGGAATTGGGGGCATGGCCGACGGGTACCTTTTGCTACAGTAAATATGGAGGGGGCAGAGCCAGGATTCAGTGCATCTATTAACATGCTGGGTAATTCATATTGAAATGTTAAGCTGTACTGTTAAAGCTGCACTTGCACCATGTATATGAATTTATGTGAAATCAATTCCATTTTAATTTTACTTCCTCATATTTAATGCTGCACCGTGATTTCAACCGACTTAAGAAATTAATTTGATTTTCAAGGTCACTCTCAAGTCAATTCCTAATGGTGCACAACCCTATTATGCATTCAAATTGCATACAGGAGTTAGAACAACGAGCACCTTTTGCTCTATTTATAGCCTACATTATAGTTTTATATTGCAATACTAACTTCTTATCATATTATAGCATTATTACGTTGCCCAAAAAAGATTGTCAATGTGTTTTTGACATCCATTTTGGCCAATCTCTGTGTCTTTGTGACAGAACCGCAAGCAAAAGTTATAGCTATAAAGCAAATAAAGAACGACATAGAAAATAATGAGTGGGCCAGAGCATTGGTAACTCTATGAACGAGATAAGAAACTGCTTTAGTTACGAAGGATTTCTGGAAACGTGTGCTAATTAACGATCTAATTAAAGAAACACGTTACTTTTCTGCTGCCCCCTACATCTGACTCAAATTTATGATAGCACCCCAAATTACACTTGCAACATAGTGCTCGGCAAGTGGGAAATTTGGAACTTTCTGGTTTTTTCTCGGTTGAATCCATGGATGTGGGACCCTCGGATATGGAGGGCTGACTGTAATCACTTTTGTTTCCATTTATACTTGTAAATGTTTTTGGAAATGAACTTTATGAAATCCTTCCTATAAAATCCTTACTAACCTGATGTTTTCTGTACTAAGTCCACGTACACTGTGCAGAGACATATTTTAACATTACGTTAATTGAAAAATTTGTCATGCTGTTATGCCACTTGAAAGAGCTAAAAATATCCACATCCTCAGTAGTAATAAGAATGGCTCATTGTAAGTGTACACTTACCCCATAAGAAAACTATTAATTTCTATTAATAGTATTAGGTCCCAATGTACAAATAGAGTAAATTGCTAAAAGTGTATAATCATGTCCATCTATTAATTTGTGTAGACCTTTATTAATTTTTCTGCTTCTTCTGAAATTCCTTCCCGAAAGCTATTTGCTCATTCAAACCTCTTGCTTTCTATAGTATCTTTATAAGTCAAATTTATCATCCAGCTGAGTTTTGCCCTTTTGCAGTTTGACATTTTATAAAAAATTATCGATATCACTCCTTGCCCATAATTTAAAACAAAAACAATTTGTCCTGGGAGGGGAAAAAGTTGTTACCCCAGGCAGATAATGAAGAGGAATCCGTCAGATTATTCCTACTATGACAAAGCTGACTGATGCCTTTCCCAGCTACAGAGCCTTGGGGCCTTGAAGATGTGGAAAAATGCACATATTTCTAATATGAAAGCTAATTTGAGTCAGAAACAAAACCTAAACATAAATAAGTTCTGCAGCCTGCCATAGAATCTTCTTTAAACAAATTTCAGACCCAACAGGTTTGTTTTCTGCCTGACAGCTTGACTTCACCCACTGCATGCTAAGCAGAGGCAATTGATGATTAGGATTTGAATTGGGAAATTACAGCATGCCTCATTATCAAGTGAGGCGTGTAAGGAAAGGGGAGTGGCAGCAGACTTGTCATTCTTATGGGCTTGAAATCAGTGCTTTGTAGCATTCCTGCTGAAATGCTCTGCATCTGTGTAAAAGTTTGTATAAAGGTATTCAAAGCAGCAGCCAGCAGAGTAGCTTGAGCTTCACATCAATGGGTTGTGCTGAATATTTTTATGAAAGCCTTGACCTCTGTAGAATTGCACAACCTATTTATTGCATATTCATCTTTCACTTCGTATATTGCACTTGTCTTGTCCCTTATCGCACTGCTGCTTGCCCTGTTGTCTCCCCATGCACCTGTCATTCTTCTGCTTTTATTGCACTATTCCCCAACTGGACGTAAGAGACCGTCAGTGCCGGTGTTCGCCACCACTCAAACCACGCATTTGGGTCGTGTCTCTATGGTTAGTCACTGCACTACAATGAGTGGGGGACCCAAAAGTGACTTTTTGAATGAGACCCCAGAAACAACAAATGCATCCCTGTCTGTGGTACTACTGTAGCCGAAACAAGCATTTATAAAATATTTTGCAAAGTTACACAAACACATTGCACATAATTAACACTGCATTTTACATCCTTTTAGCATTTATGCCGTATTTTAACAGGTTATCGCATCACATGATGCTGCAGGTTATTAGCCAAAGTGACATAAAAAGCAAAGAAGAGGATCCCTAGAAAACGCTCGCATTTAGTGACTCGCACTTAACTGCGGAGGGTACCAGAGCGGCATTTGTCCCGTGCCATTACTGTAGTATGACCCCAAAGCTGTCGAGGACCTCTCAGAATGCATGGGGAGAATTTTAAATTGTAGGTTATTACAATACCACCCATCAGTGTTATTAATGCCTGGTGAGAAGCACCTGGTGTCGGTGACTATTTTTATATTCAGCAACACTGAGAATCTTTTTTCATTTCAATCTGCAATAGCCAGGTAATCCGATCACAAGTCTCGGAGCGGCCAAGCCAGCTCCAGAGGGGTGCTCCTTCCCCTCTGGTGCACCTGCTGTTAGCCACCTGCTTCTTCTCGCTGTGCCGGCCACCGGTCCTTACCAGTGGGGTTTTCTTCACCATACCTGCAACCCGGTCTGTGCTGACCCTCGGGGCTCATGGACACCCTGCCCGATTCAGGGGCCCTGAATGTTCCATCCGGGGCCCTGCTTGGCAAGTTGTAATAAAGGAGGATGACCCCTCCCTGAGGGGGGGGGCACCTGCTGACCCTATGGTATTCATCACTGCAGGACTGACCCATAGTTTGCTCTGAGGGTTGTTTTGAACTGCAAATATTTATATAAGATACCATTTTCAGAACAGAGAGTGAACAACGAAAAAAACCAATGAATGCAATTCACACATACATGTGAGGAAATGCACAGAATACCAAATTTAAAAATATGTTGGTGTCTTAGAAATGTTTACATGTATTTACATCCATCCGCATATTCAGACATCTATGTGGCATAATCACTTATGTAGTGCAGGGTCGTGGTGAGTTTGTAGTATATCCCAGGAGGCACGGGATAAGGTCCAGGAAGACTGGGGCCATGCTGGCTGGGATGCCGGTCCATCACAGGACCATGCAAACTCCATCTCGTCTGTGTTTCTAAAAGGTCATTTTGTGCGATAATGTCTAAAGGCCAGGCTGGACACGCACGCCATTGAAATGTGTGCAATCCTAGTTAATGAACTCTGAATGTGTGACTGTGAGGATATTTTCATTCATGCGTTTCCCCGATGTATGCCATATATGAAGTACTTCATGTCAACATCATTGGGATTCACCCCTACACTATACATGCATGAAGTCTCACAGTTCAGGGGAAAACAAAAAAATACTTTGTTGAGTGCACCGAGGTGAGCGTAAGAGGAAAATCCCCATAATGCAAAGCACTGGTGAAGCAAAAAAATGGACCGTGCATTTCTGTTCTGTTTCAAGTTTAATGAGCAAGGAAATCCCATGAATAGCCATCAATTCAAATTTCTTTGTTAAAAAATTACATGCATTATTCCGTTTTTTATTGGTTCATGTTTAAATCCCTGCAGAAAAACTGCATGCTTTCCATCAGCACATGTATCAAGATAATTGCACACGGTGTTTCCATGCTATGTTCATGGTAAATATAATTCAACATATTTATATAATCAACAAAAATGATTAAATATTTTATATGAGAAAAGACTATAACCCTATATAGCTAATGATGTGTGAGTTGTGACTAGTATTTCTGCTTGTTTATTCTTTCATAATAATTAAGCTTGCAGTTCGTGGAAAACAACATCTTAAAGAAAGCCACAAATCATCCAGACATTCGAGATGTATCTCTCTTCCTTTGTAAAAACAACCCGAAGTTCTAAAAATAACCTTCCAATTTGCGGTCGCTGAGTTGATTTCCTCAGAGCCTTAAATAGTTCTGCTTAGTTTTCTTTTTCTATTTTTTTTTCCTGCTACATGATAGCAATAAAAAAAGTTCTGCCGTATTCTATTTCAGGTCGCATTTCAACATCTCCTTCTTACGTCAGACTTAATCCGTTGGAATTAAAAAATAAGTGGAGAATCAAAGTGCAATTTCCCAGTGGTTCTGTAATTCAGAAGGTAGTGAAAGACAATGGAATTCTGATAAGGGCCCTTCTCTGTGTGTTCTGGGAAAAGTGTGATTCACCAACGTTGTTGTTAAATATTTACCCCCCGCCCCCCTTCCCTACAGAGACCCATCTGATCACATTCCTCATGGTAAAGAGAGCTGTCATCTCTTATTATAGAGGGATTTCCCTGAACCGTAAGTGAGCTGCACATGCACCCGTCTCAAGAATGATGAGGTTTTCCCAAATCCACAACAGTGCCACAGACGTCACTTAAGACTTTCATCAAATATTACATCATATCGGCTATTATACTGACATTATCATTAACCAACAAATTACAACAATTTGCTATGTAGTCACAGTTTTACTTCATCTGCAGGATTTAAACAGAATTTGTATTCTCAATATGGAAGATACTTATGCCTACTGGTTTATTAAATTCTAGAGTAATGTTTGAATGGTAGACATATAATTTGTTAAACTCAAGAGGGCCCACATGTTTATAATTAATATCATACAACAAAAAGAAAATTAATTTTTTTATGAGGTTAGTAATTTATCCAAGACTATTAAAGCAATCAATGCTGCGGCAGAAATAAAAGCGACGATGTTTTTGCGATGCCCCAAATCTAACGGGTGACAGAGGACTTTTGACATTTTCAGTGCGATAGGACTCAGTGGAATGGAAATCAAATTTTAAAAAAGTATTTTGTCAGAACAATGTATCAGCAGACTAAGAAAATGTGCGTGATGATTAGGAGCCTGGACTGCAGATGTACTCATTTCTGCAGTTAAGAATCACAAGGTCGTGCAGATGCCCCAGACACCTGACCATGTGTTAGAAGACCTGTTGTTATAACGAGCTCATTATGACTAATGATGTCATATTCTGGAGTCAGGAATGCATGCATATTGTACGAAGGGTACACACATTTGTGCGTCATGAATATTGAAAGGTTAAAGTCCTCCCTAAGCCAAATGCCATAACTTGTGTCACAGAACCATTAGCGAATGGGAGACAATGGGACAGAGGTGGAAAAAAAGTGTTTTACTGCAGCAATACATATTAGGCCCCAAGAAAATTAATCAAATGGTAAGAAGCAAAACCATGTATGGTGTTGGTACCCCGGCATATAGTTCATCTGACATTGCCAAGGGAATGATTTTATCTATTTGCAAAATAATGTTAAAAATCTATTCATTCTCAGGTTTTGTACTTGTGAAAGTGTATAGATATACTCTCGGTTCTGAATGTGTCTTGTTGCATATAAGACAGGAAAATTTGGTATACCAGTACTAGTTAAACCATGACACATCCCAGCTCTTTTCATCCTGGGAAATACCCCAGGATCACCGTGACCTTGCACTGGATATATGGTGACACAAGATGGATGGATGGATACTGTGCTGTATCACCTTCACCAATTTACATTCAATGCAGAAAGTATGAAAGTAGTAAATGAATTTTTATCAAGGCATTGGAATGGATTTAGGCACCCGCTATCATATGCTCTTTTGAGTGGGTGAGTGAGTTACAATAGTGGTAGGGAATTGAACAGGGATCGACACAAACTCAGAGCCCAACTCTGATGCCAAAGTCTGGAGAGGAGTCTCTGATAGAATTCATGGATTCTTTGAACAGGAAAGAGAAAATGAAGTCTTTAAATGTGTCTTTCCTTGAGATGCCATTCACGATTTGCGTCTGCTCCAATAGGTACTGTGGATGTTGATGGCAGCCAAGGGCATCGAAAATAGGGGGAACAGGGGACCCCTCCCCCCATAGACAAATATCTTTCATTATGAATCTGTGCGTTATTGAGGCCAAGTCACAGCGCATGCAAAGCAAGGACAAAAAATACCTAATGACGATCGTAGTCCTCTATCAGATACACATTTTTTCATATGGGACATTCTCTTCTTATGGATCTGTGTCTTATTACGTTATTTGTGAAACTGTACCCTACACAGGTATAAGTCTTATTTAAAATGATGAAATCTTCATTATTCTAAAAAGATTTAAAAATCTTCCTTACATTGCATCCTTTCACAATGTGACTTTTGCTTGTGCGCCCATTGCAATGTCATGATATACGCCCCCCACCGACAAATTTTCTCCCCCTCAATGTCAGACTGCTTCCGACGCCACCGATGGCGGCAATCATAGGTGAGTCTCTTTTCATGTATTACTTTTACCGGGCATACTCTGGACACGTACATTCAGTAATGGGCTATCATTCCGTAATAGAGAGATGGCCAGAAGCTATTATAATGAAGCAGTGGCCGTCTGACCTGGGTGCATCGTGGACTATGGTACTGTTTCTCAAATATGCCACATGGGCATGCCATTATTGTTTTCATTAGCACTACAATGTAAACACTGAGCTTGTAACACAATCAGGCACTGCGAACCAGTCTGATTTATTGATTGTCTCCTGCTGGACGAGGGGATATAGAAACCAAAAAAGAAATCAGAAAAAAAACAATTTTCTGTGTACTATTTAAGTCAATGGTGATGGTCAGGAATATTAGATTGAGCTGAAATGCTTCAAGGCCAAAAAATATTTCAAATATGGCGACGTTACATGAAAACAAACATCTTGTGCAAGCTTACTTCAAAAATGGAAAACTAACACATATTCAGGAAAACACAAAAAATGTGTTACCCGTAAGCTACACAAGAGCAGACCAAGCATCAAAAGTGAATTAAACAGATGGAAAGATCTTCTTGCATAACTGTGATCATCATAGAGGTCCCAGTACACAAGGCAATGGTCATTCTGACAAATACTGACATACTAAGCTACTGAACATGTAGTCAGAAGCACCAGTCCTGGCTCTTTGCAAAATAATAACTTGATTGCCATATATTCCTATCGATGAGGGGGCGTGAGAGGAGTGTTGATTTGTCCTGAGAATTAACAGGCGCATGGCCAAATGCTGTCATGCTCATTAAAAACAGAAAATGGCCTCAGGTTTCGGGGGCTCATTATATGACTATTAACACATGCAAGATACTGCAGTTTTTTTTTTTATATGTGTCTCATATAAATTGCAAAAAACTAAAGGAAGGCCAACGTAAGTCAAACAAAATGCATTAACAGGGCTCATAGATGAAAACCGCCGCTCACTAAAATCCTCCATATGTCAGATCCATCCACAATGGCACAGATTCCAGTGAGTAAACATCACATCCATTGGCTGTACCTGGTTTTCCTGTGCAGGGTCACAGGGATCTAAAGCCTATCTCAGAAGCTGGGGGCACAAGGCAGGGCGCACACACACATTTACATCTATGGGGAACTTGGTAACTCCAGTTTAAAGAAAGCAAGTTTTTTTGATTATATGGAAAAGCCCAAAACAACATGGGGCAAACTCCACACATGTAAAGCCAGGGGAGAAAGTTGAACCCTGTCCCAGAGGTGTCAACTGACAGTGCTAAGCATTACAGTATTGCACCATGCCACTAAAAACTGTTCCATCCGAATGACAGAGAGTAAAACCAGGAAAAAAAAATCGGTCCAAAGATAAAACTAAGACACTATGAGTGAAACATGATGTTAAATTATATAAACACTGAGTTGGTTAAGCAGTTTGGCACATACACACAGTTTAATTGTCATTACAATGGTTTCACTCAGTTTATTTATTTGCTTGCTTGTTTGTTTGTTTTCTCCTGAATCACAATATGACTTAAATTTCATAATATTTACAATATAAAAGTAGAATATCAATATTTCTTATGAAGGTACATGTTACTTTAAACAGTGACACATAACCATTTGTTCTGGTTAAACTCGCAGAAAATGTAAATTCAGGGAAATGAGTTCAAATGTTGTTGGTAACGCAGCCTGTGTAATGAAGGCAGTGGCATATTGTAAATTTCACATGGTGTTTCACAACATGCATCTCGAATGAAATGACATTTTTCAGTCTTAGGCTGGAACTGCTGCCTAACGTCTGTCTCTGAACTTATAGATGGATGGAAATGAAAATGGAGATGGGAATGTGCGATCGATAGAAATTCGACTGTAGTACGTGCCATTTCTGTTCTGCGGTGCAAGCAATCAGCACTCTAAGGTTCATAGAGTGCCCCTGCATTTCAGACAATCTGCCCAATGTCATGATTGAACAATAAACTGTTTACAATTTCTCAACGGTTTGAAACATACATTATTTATGTTACAAGGAATCAAGAATGACATCCTCTCCAGTGTCTACATACTTAACACTGCTCCATCTACACAATGGCAGACATACAGAGCAACCCTTAGATATCAACGTAAAGTGTATATGCGGCACAAGTCCTAATATAACATATAGCTATCTCAAGAAAATTCGCTTTGTTATCTCGAGATAATGAGATAAATCACATTTGATGCATGGACAAATTTAAATCTCATTATGGCAAGGTAGCAACATTAAAAAAATAATAATTGCAAGCACGGCCATTCTCGGCTTCCATACACAAGCACATACTGGATAAAATATATATTATAAAAAAACAAGAATATCTGATCTTTCCCTGTAGCAGGATAAGTGCAAATAATATACAGTATATAACTATTTACATATCTATTTAAATTTTAATACTAAGGCAACAGCTTGTTTAGGGAAAATGTGTGTGAGAAAAAGTTGAGGACTGACTTATAGAATACAAAACAACATGCTCACAAATACAGATGTGTGTCCTGCAAACACACACCGATGGGTTTTATTGCCCTAAGAATTTACCAAAAGAGTGACACCAGAACACGGCGTGCCTCAAGTATCATCTCTCAGTTATGTACACAGTCATCATTATCCATCCACACCACTTCAGGGCTGTGGTGAACCTAGAGTCTGTCTCAGGAGACCAAAAATGGCACAACATAGGAGAACAATACAGGTTATACACTATGGGCAGCTTAGACACCAATGTGCTTAGCACGTCTTTTTACTCAAGAGTAAAGTAGAGTACTGTACCTCAAGAAAATCCACCCAAACTCCATGGGGTGGAATTCAAAACCCCTGCCTCACCACCACCATGCTTGGACACTGCTAAATATAAAGAAAGTAGTAGCTCCACCTCTAAGGACACTCACATCACACTAGCTCCACCTCTAAGGACACTCACATCACACTAGCTCCACCTCTAAGGACACTCACATCACACTAAACAGATACTGGGACTTGACTGAGGCCCCAATAATCTTTCAGATCTTTAAGCTATTTCCCAAACAACTGATCTTCTGGGAATTTGAGTGGCTGTAATACAGCTTTTTTGCTGAATATTTTTGCAGTATAATTTGAACAGATTCATATAATGCCCCTTCCAACAAAGTTTAATGCCTGCAGATTAAAAGAAATGGAAACTATGTTAAAATCACTGATCTACTTTGTAATATTTTTAGAAAAGTAATGCTTCCTGTGGAACTGTGACAGACCTAAAGATATTTCTAGCACTCCAACAGTCTGTCTTGAGCATTAAAGAGCGAAAGGTTTCAAATTTGATTTACTTCTTTTATAGTATCACGTAACTTTGTTGCAGAGAAATTTATTTTTTCCTTGGGAGTCATACATATTTCATATCTGTGTGGGGGTGCAGAGACCTTACTTGGTCTGCACTCAACACAGAAGGAAAACGTGGATTAGTTTTGACATAGGTGAGATGGAAGCAGCCACTTCCCGCTGCACTCAGACCACACCAAAGACCCTCTCTAAAGCCTTTCATTGTGTTATTTTTGCCATGTGCTCTCAGGGTTAGGCAGAGCCATAGCACAGAGATTAATCTACATAAACCTTCTTGTGCAGCGCTCTTTGTACTGAGAGCCTTGTCACTAAATGGAATTTTAATTGGAGAAACTTGCTATCAGTTTCTGATGAGTGTTTTGCAGCCTGAATGCTTATGCTGACCATTATACTGTATTATAAAGGTATCTATAGTGCATTATAAATTAGAGCTTCTTAAAGCATTCACAATGCATAATACACATGGCTATAATGTGCTCTGCCTTTTGATAAATATTTATAGCCATGTTTATAATGCTTTATGGATGCATTATTTGTTATGAATGTGTTTATAAATTACTAAAAGCATGACCTTAAGTAAAGGGTTAGCAATATTTTTTTAATTATATTTTATTGATATGATGTTGTCTTACACAGTAAGCAAAGCCTATCCCAAGGTCTATCATAGGGCTTGTACACAATCACCAAATCACTGCACAACTTTGGAATGTGGGTATAAAAAATACAATAAGAAAAACAATCACGTGTTATATTTGAACCCACAAAGTGTGAAGCTAAGCTCTAATAAATCAGAATTGTTCTGGACTACTCACTGTTACTGCTCTGTATATGGACTTTCTGCCCATATTGGACTGAGCATTTCATAGTGTATTGTACTCTGTGTAGTATTTATATCTGTCCATGCATCAAATGTGACCAACTCACCAAAACAAATTCCTTGGACTTTCAATGTCCTCAGGGAATGAAGTTGATTCTGATAAGGATCATGTGGTCGCCATACTGTAGCACTCAGCAGGCCGAAATAAGTCTCATTCTTTAAACAACAAGATGCAAATTTATACTGGCATGCAAAAGAAATACTGTGCATTGAGCACGTGGCGTTTGGGCCAATCAGACAGCTCTGTCACTGAGCACTGCGGAATTTATCCAATCACATCTTTGTTTATTGGGAGGGTCAGAGAAAGTAAGCATATGCTTTGTAATGTTTCCCAGGGTAGCAAGTATGTTTTCAAGTGTTTTCAAGTGATTTTTGCCCTGAAAACATTAAATGCTCTTACATTTACATGAGAAAAGAGCGCACACATATACATACACCTAAGTAAGGTCATGCTAATGACTTTATTTAGTAGCGGTACATTAATGTCCCAGAGTATAGAATTAGTTAATGGAGGTAGCATCTGTTACACCAATTGTCAGAAATTATATGCCGCTCCTTGGGCTTTCGACTATTGCAGATGTTCTTTATGTGCTTAAGGAAAATATGGGAGTCAGCAGTCCACAGCACTGTTCATTGAATGGGTTTATGGGGGGCAGGGGGACAGCTGGGTTGGGCAGGGGTTAGGTTAGCTAATGTGACAGACTGACAGACAGACAGGCAGGCAGGCAGGCAGGCAGGCAGACAGACAGATAGATAGATAGATATTCTAACGATATTTTTTGTATCTAATCTATTAATTATTAAAGATATTAAAGTGAATATGTTCCATTTACTTCAAGTATAAATTTTTAAACTTCAAAATCCCATAATACTGCAATTTGCTGCAAATTTAAATAAAACTTTCATTTGTCCTTGAACTTTCAAGCCCACGTACGATGGACTGAGAATGGAAATGGCTTTCAGCATCAAAAATGAAAAGCAAAATCCACAATGAAACATCCAGAGAGCACGAGTGTCTCCTCTGAGTCACTCAGGGTGAAGAAACATTCAGCTGAGTAAAAAATATGGAAACACAAATACTGATATATCCATCATAAGTCAAAAGTGTCTGAGATCCTTGACCTGAAAGATGACACCCTTCTGTACCTTACCATCTATAAAGAAGATTTATTTCTAACTTAAAGCAAGTTCTCATAACCATAATCTGGCAATCTGGAAATACACGTCCTGGGAAGATGCTATAAAAGTATTTATGGTACATTGTATATTCCTTGAGCATTTGCCCTCAAATGCTGATCTGACTTTTGTCTGACTTTGCCTTTGTCTTTATTTTATTTCCTGATTATTCGACAGTCATATGGTACATATCTAACTTACAATACCCATGATACTTTATACCGATAATAAACGTCAATGTCATGCATTTATGTGTTTACTGTACTTTTTAGCATTATTTTAATGTGTAGACCTAATCTTTTGCTATTGGAGTGCTAATACAGTGTACATGTATTACCATCCATCCACCATCCAGTATTCATCAGTAGCAGTGGTAACTGCAATACAGGTTATGTTATATTTATGATATTCTGTGTTAATGAATGCACAAACACGGTACAGTGAGGAATACAGGAAGAAATCTTTAAATGTATTGGCTGCTTCATACAAAAAATACTTATTTTATGTATGAAGTTAGCTTGAAATATCTTTTCTTTACACTTGCGCTGCTGTGTGAATCATTTCCACCTGCCCCTCATTCCCTGTGATATATATAAATTGGTCTGTTTTTTTCCAAGGCTTTTCCTGTCCCCTACCTAGTCCGTTTGCTTTTCTTGTCATCCAGTGCTGAAACTGCAGTTTTCCTTTTGTTTTCTTACTTGGTGCGGCCCTTCCAGTTACGACCCGTCCCTGCTCCCCCTGAAAAGGACATTGTTTCCACTGAATATAAATCCAGGTCCCTGCCCAGTCCCCTGTCACATGGTTGTCTGGTCTCCAGTCACAGTGCTGTTTCATAGGTATACTCCATTTATGGATGTTGTCACTATGAAAATGTAGAGAGGTGAGTGTGCATACTTTGCACAGCTGTTGGACAAATGCACCCAATAACACACCTGGCATGAATGTGTCCTGCTTACATTTCTCAAGTTAGAAATACCTCTTCTATTGTGCTTTTGCTCTTATTTATATGTAAAGCATAATGTCATAATTGAGATTTGTCTGTTCGAAATAGAATAAGTCTGGGATAAGAGTCAATATTTTTTAAATATGAGTATGTATCATGAATCACTTCCAGTTACACATAGCATACAACAAATTTAAAGGTGTTTCTGTGTGAATTTACAATGGAAATGGTGGAAAGGAGAAAGCTGAATCACAAAGAACTTTCTGTCCATGCCTGATGTCCCAGAGAAAAAGAAAAATGTTGTATACACTCACAGCCAGCGGTCAATGTGAAGGACAAGCTCTTCAGTGCCTCATTGCAAGTGTAAAAAAGCCCAATATATAGCTCCAGATTCTAAGATTAAAAAGCCTTCCGACACACTCAAGTAGCTCGAAATGCTTTCCTCCTGTGGGCAACAATGTTTTAATTTTCAGTCCTGAGTCACTTTTGTTCCTAGATGACATAGAGGTAAGGCAAAGCTCACCATTTTTGGGTATTTCGTTCTCTCTCTCTCTCTCTCTCCCTCTCTCTCTCTCTCTCTCTGACTCTCTCTCCCCCTCATTAAGTTACATAAGAAGTAACAAAACAAACAAAGCAAAGTTTTTCACAATGCAGATAATACTTTTTCGCACACACAAATGTCTTGGTACATTATATGGACTGCCTTCTTAGTGGTTTAGCTTAGGGTTGCAAAGGGTTTCTGAATAAAACAATCCTCTATACATTATCTCCAATTATAAAAACTCTGCTTGCTTCCAAGTTTCATTTATGGGCGGTATAATCAACCTTACGTTTCACTTTCTCCTTGTAGCACTTCAAGGTATATTTAATACAAATGCTTTTTTGGATATGTGAAGGGATTTCACCTCGATTCTCATTTTACTGTAATGTATTATTCATAAATCTACTGCACCAAAACTTAAAAACTCTAGATTTTTAGAAAACCAGAAGAGATCCCCAAAATGTTTTTTTTTCACAACTTATTATACCTGTAGAACAAAATCTGAAAAGGTACACAATTCAAAAATAAAAATTTAATAAAAAGTTTCAGGGGCAGACTCTGTTCCTGGCCAAATGTGTCCATTCTCTGGTCTGTGGTCACCAGCTGCCAAGACATTGAAAGGGACCTGATGGAAGACTTTCATTTAGACACACAGGAAATCGAAAACATCTCTCTTAGTCTGTGCAGTCCCTTCCATCAGTGAAAAAAATGAAAACTTAAAAATCCCCCGTAGTTACATTTACGTCCGGTTTAGCTTCGTATGCACTCTTGCTCTATTTCCTTTATACGATCACACCACCGGCCTCGCATCAGACACAGGCCCTGCCTGCTGGAGACGGCATTTATCTCTTGAAATGCCTGACAAGCTAGATTCAGTTTTCATTATTACATAATATTTATTCACAGGAGATGGAGAAAAAAAACAAAAAGTATGTTACGATCACTGTTTTGCTATGAGATGGAGCCACAGCATACGACGGATGCTAGAAATGCATTCTGGTTATTACTGTGCAGCACTTGCTCGCTCTTCTCTAGTTATTTATGATTGTAATAAGAGCCGTCGGGTACGAAATAAAATGGAATATAATCAGCGATTCTGATGTATGGTATAATTTAACAACAGGTTTTCAGAAAAATGCATGTACATTTGTTTTATTTACGGCTTATAACAGTAAATTAATGGTACAAGCATATGTAAATGAAGAATTTCATGTGCACTACAACCAATTTAAAAGTTTGTAGCTGTTAGTATTCACAGTCTCAGAGTTAAGCGACCAAACATGTCACTGCACATAGTAATGAATGTAACTGTATGCAGAATAAAGATTCTTTTTTTATCCCAATGAGGGGACTGGGTCGTTGCCTAACTCATGAGAGACACATATAGGTGAGTGAAAGCCTGTACAGAGGCCACCCGGATGAGATGGAGGTGAAGGGCTTTGCTCAAGAGCCCAACAGCAGCATCAATCAACCATCAATCGTCCAATCAAAGTCATGGAGACCTAACTTCTGAAGCCACACACTGCTCTCCACACACAAGCATTTTAATTTGGAAACAGTAAAAGATACATATTGATAAATGGTGAAGAATGATCACTATCTCTGATTCTGGTCCTCCCATCCCACAATTTATGCTTTTAAAATTTGTTTATTACTGTACGTCATGTGATGAATTAAAAAGTCTTCAATGAAGCATCCTTGCATGTACTCCTGTGTGAGGCTATCCTTGTGGATGTTTGGTTCCTATGAAGGATCAGTGTCCAGAGGGATTTCCGTGCCTGGATCACTTACGCTGCGCTTGCTGAGATCTGGCCAATGGTTCCTCGCATAGCGCCGTCCTTATGTAAGTGAGAATGAGTTTAAGCTGAAAGAATGCATAATGGATGGATATGCAGCGATGGTTTGCGCGTGAACTCGGCTCAGTACGGAGAATTGTGACCAGACCAAGGCTGTGTGTTCACTGAAGCCACATTGCCTGACTCGCTCCCCCTGTTGAGATCCTGGAGCCATTTTAAGTCACATTCATGACCTCCAATGCTGTTTGCAGGTCTGACAGGAAGTCCATTAAGATGCTGCACGGTGATCCCAGGGCAGGAGGAAACACGCCGTTCGCAATGAGTCAGACAAATTCATGCCTGTAGGGACTGCTCAATAAAAAAAAAAACCACACACACATTTTTTTTTATCTCCACCCCTCCTTAATTCTTAATTAATAGAGCTTCTGGGATGCATTTATGACCAAGTTTCAGTTTGCATTTTCATACCAATAAATAATTTTGGATTCATTATCCTGTCATAATTCCTAACAGTGGCCCAAAGAGTGGTAGTGAAGTAGAAACCACCATTTTCCTGGACAATCCCCAAGATATAGAGTAATTACTGCATCCTCACCCTTCTGACAGTCTCTGACCATCTAAAAAGGCTGTGAGACCCTTTTCCTATGCTGTTACCCAGATAAAAAAACATTGAAAAACTTAAATTTTCCTCGTAATCGTTTTAGCGATTTACCAAATGACTAAAATTACAAATCATCTTCATGACGGCACACAGCCATCATGGCTGTTTAATAAAGTGAATATAATAATAAAGGTATGTGTCACTTAACATCTGGATTACATTATGCCCAATAGGATGTTATGTCACTTGGACGCTACAGAAACATTATATACTCCATACAACCCTATACAGTATACTGCATCTATACTGTACCTGTGCTGTCTAAATAGGCCAGATATTTTACAATAATACAGTACTTTACACGTCCTGCCCACCACGTCCACCTGGCCCTCCTCTCTCCTCCCAAGTGGGCCCCTAACAAGCCACACCTGTTACTCATTTATCTTACCTCCCATTCCTAAAACTAATGTTGATCACTCCCAGCTGCCTCTCATTAGCTCCCTTGTTAGTTTAGTATATACAGTATGTGCTTCCCAGTCCTATGTTCCCCAGTCCAGTCATTGACATTGTACCATTGTGTTGCCTGAGCCTCGTCTTGCTCCGCTCCTCTTGTTTTGATCCCCCATGATAGTTTATTTCCTGTTTATGTTCTGGGAGTTTAATAAAACCCCTTTTCTTAGCCACAACGCCTGCCCTTGAGTCATTCGTTTCCCCATTTGTGAGATAAACTGCTCTGTAATAAAACTGGTAATACATGTACACTGTATTAGCACTCCAATAGCAAAGGATTAGGCATACACATTAAAATAATGCTAAAAAGTACAGTAAACACATAAATGCATGACATGGATGTTTATTATAGGTATAAAGTATCATGGGTATTGTAAGTTAGATATGTGCCATATCATTATTTGGCTGGCAGCATAATCATCTTGTTTACACCAGCTACACGTGGTGCACTATGGCCGCTTAAATCTGCTGCTGATCAGGATTTTTCAACTCTATTTTAACCTTATGGGATCTCCGGCATATATGCGGTCTGACGTTGTAGGGAGGGATGTTAAGTGACAAATAACTGTAATTGTTACTGTCTGAGGCCACCCTCCATTATAAGCCATTTCGCAGACCAGGCACCAGTACTGTTTACCTAAATGTTTGTTATGGGCTAAAGCTGAAATTCCTCTCTTTTGTTCCTTTACTGCTACCATAGTCTCTTTTCCTTCCTCTAACCCACTCGCCAGAGCGAATCCACTGTATTAATTGTTTGTATGGCTGTTTGTTTTCTGAATCAGCTACTGTGAAAAACAATTCTGGTTGTATTATATTAATGGTATGGCCTTGCCTGAAGCTTAAGTGAGTCAAGAATCAGAAATCAGACTCTCCTGTTTGATGACCAGGGTGGTTCTGATGGCTGTTTGTAACACATGTAACACATTTTCATGGTGCACAGGGTATTACTCTCACTGAGTGGGCCTGCTCCAGGTTCACCATCCATAAAATTCCCAGAACCCCACACACCTAGTGGTGTCAAAGCTAATTAATAGTGAGAATGTGTAGCCTAGATTTTTAACTAGAATATAAACCTTATACAGCATGTAGTTTCTGGGATAGGCTCCAGACCACCTTGACCCTGAATAGCAGAGATGACATAGAAAATGGATGGATGGATGGATGGATGGATGGATGGATGGATGGATGGA
>JAODLD010000136.1:4361644-4373669 GCA_026781065.1 Mormyrops boulengeri
ATGGATGGATGGATGGATGGATGGATGGATGGATGGATGGATGGACGGACAGAAGGATGGATGGACGGACGGACGGATGGATGGATGGATGATGGATGGATAAACCTTATACTCTGCTGGATCAAAACTCTATACCAATCTACAAGTACAGTCTATACAGAGTATAGGATTAGTGTCCATAAGTAGTACAATTATGTATAGTTTCTGAAACAGTATGGAAAATGGCATGGAATTTCTGTATAGTCCTCACTTTTCACAAAATGAAACAGCAATATAAATCACAGATAAAAAAGTGGACAGATGTGGCAAAGCTGAATACATTTCTGGCAAAACGCCTGGATGAGTGACCAACTCAATCAACTCTCTAACTGTTGGACCAACACCAAACGTGTTTTAAGCCTGGAAACTCCCATGAAATAGCTGTCCCTGCTTTTTTATAAAGCTCGCAGATCTTCTGGGTCAGGCTCTCACTCCTTTTCAATTTCCTGGTCTTGTGCGTGACATCAGAAGCAGTCAACCATCAGATTTATTTGGTATCCTTGATTATGTGGAATATCATAGACACCCTGCAGGATTGATTTATGCCTTTGACTTTGTCTCTGCAGCACATGCTCTACAAATGTTCAGCTGGGATTACTGGGATTGGTCCCAGTGTCTTCTATCACTGATGTAAATGACACATCTTTCTTCCACTTGACTCATATTCCACCTCACCCACACCTTTGACAGAACAAACATCTACCATCTAAACTCAGCCCATCTAATGCAGATTCTCCCCTTCCCTTTCTGTACCTTCTCTCACAGGAAACTCATCATCATCCTACATACTGAAAATTCTGGGGGAAAAAAACTACTGTGGTATCATCAGAAACTGCCAAGAGATCATCCACCCGTCTGTAACAACATTGTCTGCTATCGTTCGAGTCATCATCTCTCAACATGCCTCAAGCAGCTCGCTTCTGACTGGATTCTCTGCATGTGATATCAGGCTACTCCCAGAATACTCCTGGATGTCTTATCATCGTCTACCTGAAACTTTACTCTCCTGCACCCTTACTTCGGCACTGTGGATCAGCTGATGTTAAGTGCCGACTCAGTGGAGCAACAAGATACGTTCCATTAGCAACCAACGACTCACAGGTCCCCAAAATGAATGCAAATGCAGCAAGCTCTGAGCAAGGCTATGGCTTAGATCTGGCCCATGTCTGTGTGAAAAGCATCTTAACAGTCTATGCCATTCAGGACCATGTCATTTGGTTTACTGCATCTTTACTTCATCAAAATAACACGTATACTCCATCAATACTTTCAAACACTCACATTTAACTCTTTTTGGGGAATGCAAATGTAAAAGTTCAATAAACCCCGAAAAAGATCATGAAATAACAAACTTTGTACAGAAGTAACAATATCACTGTAATGAAAGAGTGCCGAGCATGATGTCTTAATGATTAACAGTGAGGAATGACAGGAATGGAACGGTAATCTGAAAATTAGGGTCAGAACATAGGCAGTGTTCAGAAATCAGGGCAATGCAAATGGCAAGTCTGAAGGACAGAGAAACGTGCCAGAGTTCAGAAACCACTGGCAGACAATCAGAAGTACAGCAAGCCAAAGGTTCAGTAAGGAGGAAGCTCAACACCTCATAAAACAGCTGATTCAGAGAAGGTCCTTATGTCTCCCATAGGTTAATCAAGGAATGAGAATTGAGAGTATCCAGAATGCAGGTGCGGCGGAGCGTGGTCTGGTTGGATGCAGCTGCACTGTGTGGATTATTGACTGGAGGCAGGAGTACCAGTTATAATAATTTAACTGTGACAGTCTGAGAATCGATCCTTGATGGTTTTCTCTACCTTGCATATGGAAATACAGTCTTCCATTCAATTCATTCATTATACGCCAATTTCAGCATTATGGATGTAACATTTATACTCATAATGGCAAACAAAATGCTCCAGAACAACAATGAGTCTATTTACATACCCTTTTCATCTAAGCTCTTGGGTGTTGCGGATGCGGCATAAAACAGACCTTTGCTTGGAAGTGCCCTATACCAAAGGATAGTGTAGGGGTAGGGCCCTGATCCTGGAGTGTCGGTCCCAGGCAGGATTTCCATCCTACCTGGTCTCTGATGAATCATATCTGATCTCAGGCAGATAGTAATTCTTCAGGTAGGATAGAAAACCTGCTGCATACCTACACTCCAGGATCAGAGTTGCCTGCCCCTTGGACAGTAAGTCTATAAACCTCATAGACATGTACAATTTTCTTCAAATCTCAGCTCTGCTAGCAGTTTTATAAAATGAAATAACTGGCCCAATGGCCCATTCTCTATGTCTTTTTTGTTTTTTTTTAATGCTTTGAAGCACACTTCAAGCATAAGGATTTTTTTTCTAAAGGGTAATTGGAAAGGCTTATGTGCTGCAAAACCAGTTTTAATCAAGTTACTAGAAAAGGAGTAATGGTCAATAATTATGTTTGAAAATACTGAGGGTGCCCCCTGTGGTGTACCTCCCACAAATGAACCTGAACATCAGATAAATAACAGCTAATCCGAGTACGCGAATGCTTCTTCTCCACACCCCATTGGGTAAATGTCGCAGTGATGCAACAGTGTCAGCAGCTGATGGTGCTGTAGTAATATCTCCAGAACGAGAGCAAGGTGGGGGGAAAGCTCATGAAGCTGCTCTCCCAAATGGTGCACTTACACACTGTTGCGATTCTTTTGAACAATTCTTAGAATTTCCTCTGAATTCTGTCCCTGTAAGGGGTGCTGTAAGGTGGGGGGGGGGGGGGGGGAGTTCGGATGATTCCAAGGGCCCTGGACTGACAGGGGCCCTAAAAAAATCTGAAAATAACTGGATTGGTCTAGACTGGGGGGGCCCAATATGATATGCTTTCATCGGGCCCAAAATCTTTTGCAACACCCCTGGTCCCTGATCATCTGGGTGTATAATGAGTAAGTGAATTTAGGAAAGAATGAGAGCGCTATACTTATCATATCACTATACCTATTCCTCTTACTGTTTTTCCACCACCAGCCTCTGTTTCTGAAGACCTCCTAAGTATAAAGTACCTTTAATTTGATTGTCCGGTGATGGACTGGCGTTCCATCCAGGATGTGACCTGTATTGCAGTGTATAACTTTCGGCACCTGGACTGTGTTAGTGGTTACTGACGAGGGGTGGAAGTATAATAAATTAACAGTCATTTCTGAAGCTGGAATGACAAATTAAAACAATACACAAAGGCGTCTTGTATGCTGACATTTCTGCAAATTAAGTCGCACACCTTAGGATACCTGGAAACACCGTGAGGAGGTCACAATGGGGGAGGGGAGGGGGGGTTAGACAACAATTTGGCGGTTTGCCAGCAAGTCCATGATCACACATTCCTGCAAATTACAGGCAATCCAGAAAAAGAGCCCAGCTGGAAAAACACACCCTGCCACTTTGAGTTGTCCAGTAGCTAGCTGATGACTAAAAGTAACAGAAACAATTATAGAGGCTGAACTGAGTCTGAAAAACACCAAAGGTAGCAGAAAGATAATGGTATCCTACTCGATGAGCATACGCAGTTCGGGAGGCATGCCAGATGTATCTCACATGCGGTTTCCTGAAGGTGGAATGAGCAGCTGAACCACATTCGGCCCTCAGACTCCCTCAGGACCCATCTGTTCCAGGATCACCTCTACGAGCCTGATACCACTCTGTGCTCCCTGAACGCACTTAATGTTCACTTCCTGCTGATTGAATAATTGTCTTATTAGAGTCTTGTTTTGTTTTGAAGATGTTGTCTTGCTCAATACTACTTACACTTGTAACTGGTCATTCATCGGAAGTTCAGTCTAGCTGCACTTATGCTTAGTCGATTCCTTTAGAGCACATATGTCTTTTACAAAAACCACTAAATGTCAAAGTTCACTGCATGCCTAATCCACGCATGATAATCTGGGTGCAATCTGGTTACAGAGGTAACCATGCTAGCCAACTCTATGAGAAAGAGGAACTACAAGAAAGAGGAACTTAACAGCATTATTGCTATTTGCATACATTAAAAAAGTCAATGCTCCAGAGAGAGGCTTCGCTGTAGGAGGCTAGCATGTTACATATACATGTACATGCCATTTTATATCATGGAATGGGGGTTTTTGTAAACTTAAGCAATCCACTATCCATTACACTGGAAATAGTATTCATAAAGCTTCATTAATTATTTATAGGAATTGAATTAAATCTTTGAACATTTGTGAGTGAAATATGCATGTCTTAGCAAACTGGGGCCAATCAAAATGTTTATATAACACACAAAATGAAATTATTAAAATAATGCATATGTGTTTTGACAGTTTCATACAACTCCCAAGGAGAATGTTTTTATTATCTAAATTTGTATTATCTAGATTATTTGCATTTTCATAACACCAAGGAGTCATGGGAAATGTGGGATTATAAACCAGACCGAGGAAGAAATCCCACTTGTAAATACGAAACCATGGTACAGAATATTTTTAAAAGATAAAAAGGCTGTCGTTGTTATTACAAGAGTATGTGTGTCAGGTGACACTAAAACCAACAAAATGAACAAATAAAATCTGCTCTCCATGTATCCCCTGGGGTGGACTGGTAGCTAAGATAAGTAGCTAAAAGATAAATAGATGGATACCCTTTTCAAAATAATTGGATATTTTTTCTTGTTTCCCCTGTTTCAAATGCATGCAAATCTCCTTCTGTTGATGAACATGAAGGTGATAAACATGAATTCCCCTTCATGTTTTAAAATATGAACCCACAAGGTAAGACAGTTTTGTGATGTTTCTTACGAAAAGCTACGTGTGTCCTTGGGGTTTACATCCGTAGCAGCACTCAAACTTGAAAATATGTTCATGCTTTGGTACTGGAAATTCCAAACAGGAATTGGGGTGGGGAGGTTGGAAATTAATGTGGGGAGAAAAGAGAAAGAAAAAAAGCTACAGACTTTCAAATAGGAGGGGACGCGGGTACCAGCACGTGATTCACCCCAAATTCTACCCCTCAGCTTCACCACGCCCATGCCATTGATTTCCTTACAACTTGCCGGGCGAGCCCCGGGAAGTGCCAGTCCCCACCTTGCAGGCGTCAGTGCCCCACTAAGACAGCACCTCTCAGCCAAAACCATATTTACAATTCTTCCATTTCAGCAGTCTGTCCTATCAAACACCTGTAATGCTGCTTCCGATTCGGAAATATTTTAGTCAGACCAGGTGCTCAACTGGATTAGCATTTGGAATTGGGATTCAAAGAGATGCTGGCAAAGGAAAAAAGTGTAACAGAGTACACACAGAAAGGCATTTTGATGTTTTCATTTTGATACAGTTCACCAAAATACAAAACAACAAAATGAGCTTCACATCAATCATCCCAGCTCCAGTAAATAATATAGCTGAAGATACAACAAGTAAAACTTTACATAAAACACGTATTCTATCTCATACAAAGGCAGCTCATTCTTATGGACCAATATCACCATGATTAGGCCATGTTTTGTGGAAAATAATGGTTCCTTTAATATGTTAAGAGTAGTTTACTATATTCTACTTATTTCGAAACCCAAAGCACAACCAGTGACAGTTGTCCCTCATTATTTTTCTTTGCCTTAATAGTTATAGTGATGGTATCACGCAAATCCCAGACCTCTAATTGAGGGATTTAAGGGCTCAGCCCGTGATGCCTTCCTTGCATACAAATACCAAAACTCTGAAAGCACAGGCACCAGAGAGAAGCAGCCTAAGGTAGGAGAAACCCAGCCAGCCACGGCGACTGCCAGCAGACACAGTGGAGATCCTACGATAAGATTTCCGCCGTGAACACCGAATCGACAGCGGAATCGACTTCCCGAAGGGATAACACATTTATCCCTAATTGTCACTCAGATGTGACAACAGTAGTTCAATTTCAAACATGACAATAATTAGAACAGGCAAAATATTTCATCTCCTCCCCCACTGCACATCACAGACCCATGAGATAATTAAAACCTGCTCATCTATCAGTCTGTGTTTTTGCAGGAACGCAGTGGGTACTTCACAGTAAGCACCCATGTGGGGTCCCACATACTGCCGTGATTGCCAGGATGTGGGCTGTTCTCCCCTCACTCACCCCCACTTTATTTACACATGCATTTGTTTGATTTAGTGGGGTAAAGAAAACACCCTTATCACACTCATGAAAATGTCTCACTGGAGATGTATGCTACATGCTGCTCTGCATATGGATGTATAAAATTGAGCACAAGCACTTACCTTTCCAGGCAACACTATTATTCACAAGTGCTAGCCACAGACCAATTCTTCTCCTGGTATCGAGCACCGTGAAAACCACTAAAATGATAGGACCTACCAAAATTAAAATGTGTCGCTGTATGGATGGTAATTCAATGGGGATTGTGTTAGTGTCTAATGTTAATTAAGGCATCATTTATTTATTTTTTAAAACTTTGTGTTACATCATAAATATTTAATACATTATGTTATGGGTACCGACTCGGCATACAAATTTAATTTTTTTACCTTTTTGACAAACTATTAATGATGTTTTTTATAACTTCATCATCCATATCCATGCATCCATCTGTTCATCCCTTCACCCATGTTAGACCAGTTTATTAACTACAGGATATGGGAAATGTAAATAATGTACCTGTACAAGTTAAAAAAAATGCATGCATTTTACATTTGACATATGAAACTGAGTAGTTCATTTGATAAGTACTTTGTAGCAAAGTGATATGTATGTTATGGGACAAGACAGTACAAATCTTACCAGATAGTTCCTCTTGTTAACAATTTCTGGTGCAGGTGTAACCATCTGTATTGCTAATATTTTCCAAAAAAAAAAATTCATGACAAATCATTTTTTAACACGAGACGAAGGACTCAAGGGCAGGTGTTTTGGCAAAACAAAAGGTGGTTGTATTATTATCTTTCTCAAAACAACAGTAAATAAGGAAACAAGATTGCAAGGGATCAAAAACAAGAGGAGTGAGGCATGGAAGGGCACTAGCAACATGAGGGATCAACATTAATGACTGGACTGGAGAACACTGGACTGGGAATCACGTATATATGAGACTAATGAGGAAGCTAAGAAGAGGCAGCTGGGAGTAATTAACATGAGGGTAGGAATGAGATACAAGACAAACAAATAACAGGCGTGGCTTGTTAGGGTCATGCTAGGGTGGAGACAGGAGGTTTAAGTGTACGTGTCGGGCAGGACACGACAGTACCCCACCCTCCGAAGCGTGCCCTCTGGGCACAAAGGACAAACGAGGAAGGGAAACAAAGGGACCAAATAAGAGGGCGGACCTACAGTATGGTGCTGGGGACAGTCGGATCACCAGACTAGACAGGGCACAACAGGACTGCCAGGACACAAGGAATAAACACCATAAAATGACTGGAGGGATAGAGACCCTGGACAAGACAGGACAGGATGGAGCCCACCACATCAGGGAACACCAGGTGGATAATAATTTAGGACACAGGATAAGACATAGGATGTGACTAGGGGCACAGAACTGATCTAGGCAAGAATAGGGACAGCAAGGAGGACACCCCGAATGACACACACCAGGAGAAGGCAGACAGCTGGAGGAACCACAGAGAAAAAGGACAGAAACACAGGAGAGGGCCACAGGGGACACAAGCCAAGGTAAAATAAAGGCAGGACAGGGCAATGAGACAGGGAATGTTGCACAATGAACAGAAACAGGGAATGTCCAGGAAGTAGCCCAGATCCAGGAGGGCAGGGTGGTGAACGTGGGTCATGGGTGCATTCCCCAGCGAGGTGGGACCTGTCTGGACTGCAGGATGGAAGGGCCTCAGAGGGCCAGCAGGACTGCATGGCACAGAGGGAACTGCAGGAGGAAGAAGCCACGGGTTCTCTTCTTGGAGGTCAGCAGGAGGGTCACTCAGGTGGGCAATTTAAGGTGAAGAGAGGTCCGGACGGCTGCCACAGAAGATGTGCTCCTGTCTCCCGCCCCTCCCTTAGACCCCAGCTAATACTGGTCGCCACCCTGGGACCAGAGTGGCCCAAGCCTCGGGTGGAGGTAGGGCCCACAAAGCAAGACTAATGGCAAGGCCCAAGTCTTCTGGAGTGGTATCCTCTGGATCAATCCCCTCTGGGTTGGCAGTGACCAGCAGGGGATGAGGAGACCAACAGGCGCAAGCCAGGAGAAGACGTGGGTGCCAGGGCGACGACAGGAGACGAGGCGGGTGCAAGCGGGACATCAGAAGACGAGGCAGGCACTAACAGGACATCAGGAGATGAGTTGGGCACTAGCGTAAAATTAGGAGACGGGGCTGGAGCTGGCAGGACATCAACAGGGCAAGGCCACGACACCTGGAGGTGAGCAGGCACAGCTGGGACGCCTGGAGGTGAGCAAGGCACAGCCAGGACACTACGATTAGGTTAAGGTGGCACGGCTGCTGCGGGGCCAGATGCGTGTCATGTGGCCCTTCTTGGGCCGGGAGCCTGTGACTCAGGTGGAGCATCCTCCTCTGGCCCGAGCACCTGGAGCATGGGTGGCGTGGCCCATTCTTGGCCAGGAACTTGAAGCAGGGGCAGAACAGTCCTCTCTGGGACGGGATCCTGACGCATAGTCTCCGGGGGATGCAGTAGAAGTGAAGACAGACTTTGGAGGCCCGGCAGAGGAGATGACCCCTGCTGGGTTGGTTCTGGAGGCTCCAAATAAGCAGTTGCTTCTTCCAGGTCAGATTCTAGGGGCTTGGGCGAAGCAAATGTGGCTCCTTCTTGACCGGACTTCAGAAGCTCGAGTGGAACAGCAGCCCCTACTGGGCTGGGCTCTAGAAGCACGATGGTGGCTTCACCTGGGCCAGGCACTGAAAATGCAGTGGAAACTTCTCCTGGGCCAGGTGCTGGAGGCACGGTGGCAACCTCTTCTGTCCAGGACTCTGGAGGCACCGGGCCTGATGGGGCGACAGCACTGGACACTGCTAACTTCCTCCATTTCTTCCTCCTGCAATGGGAAACAATAGGAGGGCAGAAGGAGGGGCGAGTTCCAAGGAACCGGCGTATGGATCTGCACCGCGGGGTTGTGCCTCTACATCAGGTGTTAGTCCAGGAGGATGAAGTAGTCCTTGGCTTGCAGGCGGGGTGGCTCTGGCAGATCTTGCAGCTCTGGTGTCCTTGCTGGTCTTTTGATCCAGGGAACATGAGGAATCCATTCCATGGGGTGTAGGGAAGCAGGACTAACAGTACAGCTGTAAGGTTTCTTCAGAAGTCCAGTCATTCTGTCGTGTAAGGAGAGATGAAGGACTCAAAGGCAGGCGTTTTGATGCAACATGATGGGGTTGATTAAACTTAAAAGAACATTGAAAATAAACAAGATGACGAATGATCAAAACCAGTTGGAGCAGAGCAAAGCAGGGCACAGGTACCACAAGGATTTGATATCAATAACTGGGCAGGGGAACATCGGATTGGGAAGTATGTATATATCAGGCTAATGAGGGAACTAACAAGAGGCAACTGGCAGTAGTTAACATGAGGGTTCAGAATGAGAGGTAAGAGAAACGAATAACAGGTGTGGCTGTTAGGGAAGAGACAGGAGGGTCAGGTGAATGTGATAAAGTTGTTCTTCATCTACATGTTTATTTATTATTGTGTAGAAAGATCCATTGTATTATCATCCTTTGTTGTTGAATTAATGCCATTACAAATAAATCTCACTCTCCTAAGAAGGTAAAAGTCAATGAGAAGGAAAATTTCCTGCCCATAGCTGTGTGCATCTATTGATTCTTAAAGGAAAGTTTTAAATGAATGACTTATAGAAGAGACAGTTGTATAGATGTGTCTAGTGACAGCCACCTCTGGAGATTAGTGGGAATTTTCCTAGCTAAGCATTTGCTGTAGAGCACTGTTTCTTAACCTGGTTCTTGGGGGAGCCCCAGAAGGTCCATGGTTTTGCTCCCATGCGGCAAAAATGTGGACTGTCTGGCAGGGAGATAGGAGGGAGCAATAATGTAGACCGTCAGGGGATTCCCAAGGACCAGGTTAAAAAAACACTACTGTAGAGTATGCTTGGGGAAGCAGCAGCGCTGGGCCATGCTCAGTCCGATTTAACAATGATTATTGTTTGCTAATATCACCATTCATTATGTTGGAGGATTCACAGATCTTCAAACAACGTATGCTGGGAGGATGGGCTCCCACATGATGGAAACAGCTCTCGTCAGAATGTGAACTTTTGGTCTGGGGAGACTATTTTTTAATAATGTTTCCTAAGCGGGTAAAAAAAGACCAATGTATTTTTGATATGGAGGTGCCAGGATATAGTGTTCAGCGTATTCACAGACAGCTTAACCAAAGCCTTGAGTATTCGCAAACATACTCAGATTTCACAAATTTGAAGATCTCTGCACATTATACAAGAATGGAAAAAGAAAAAATGACCAAAATAACTATGATTATAAAAAGCTTCAGTATTATACCCCTTAGTGATGGAGAAGAATAATGTGGATACTGCGGTTGGTACCACATTTCCTCTTCATAAACTGAAATCTCTCTTCATCTATGTAGTATTGAATTAGGTCAGTGTATCTATAGAGAATGTAAAGAGTATATCTATAGAGTTGTATTACCAGATGCTAAGATCAGAGAAAACTACTCATATGGTAGAGATTAACAAGTGTACTATGCTAAGATAGTTCTGTTTTATTTTACCAAGCTATGCATTTAATTCTACCTATACTATTTTAAAAATCTAGTCAAGTACATAGAAAAATTAAGCTAAAATTCCATTTCACACTAAGCCATATACTAACTACAGAGTTATTGCATTTTGAGGAATAAAATTAGAAATGTCATGTTGGCAGATGGCCACACTATTTTGTGGGACACATATGAGACCAGGTCACAGTTTTGGAATTCTCAGTCTTCCCATTACATAGCAATGCATGAACAGAAAGAAGCCATGTGTTTGATGGTAGAAGTCACTTGTTTGGGGAATTCTGGGTAAAGGAACTGCTGCTGACATGGCAGCTAACAGAGAAGAACAGGTGAGCTTGACTTTCTGCAAGTTGGGAAAGAACAGGACTATGGTGCTGGCCTATATATCCTCAGGTTTACTGTATCAGATACCACCAAACGCAGCAGGTTATTCATCAATGATCAAAGGGAAAATGCTTACAGCATCACTTAAATACACCTGTGTGCACACAGTTACCCAAAATCACTAAAACACTGAATAAGGGCAAATTACGGCCTGGAAACAGTGAAATATTACTTTCCATTTCCAGTTTATAATAAAGAATACAATATGTCTGGTGAACATCCATAATATCCAAATGAAGATTATTCTCAGGCCTATAATAAAATGCACGCTTATTTGTTTAAATCTTAATTAACAAGCCTTGTGCTCATAATGCAGAAATGAACTCTTTGTTTTCAAATGCTTTTGTCACCAAAAGAGAACTCTTTTAGTGTAAAAATCTGGTTTTGAAAGCCTGCCCTTTTAAATTCTGTTAAATGGCATGATTAAAATGATTTATTGTGTGTCCTTAAAAGAGAATGACATGGCATTAAGCCTGGTATAAAGCATGGCTGAGATAAGTAAGAGAAAAAAGAATTATATCCTTTTCACAATTATTGCTAGTGTAATAAGCGACTGCATGGTCAAAAGTTTGGAACAGCAGGAAGCTTATTGAACTGATCAGTGCTGTCTCAGGGTAAACATGGAGAGATGTCTCATGGCCAACTTATGAATCCGATCTTATGAAATCACATGATTTATACATGATTTTAGTATAAACAAGAAAAACTGCCATGAGGCCTCAGCAACAAGAATGAATGCTTTAATGGCTGCCATGAGGGAGGTTGTGTGTCTTAGGAAATATATTCATTCATTTATTTGCTTGTTTCATTGTTTTGTTTTAGAGCCGCTAAAAGTGCACTAAGCACATTGAATGGACTGTGTTGTGCTTTGAGAGGGACATATTAAAATAGGTATGTTCAAGTTCATCATAGAA
>JAODLD010000136.1:4378046-4392116 GCA_026781065.1 Mormyrops boulengeri
GGATGGAAAGGTTACAGGTGACAATGTCTGTTGGGTCCAGTTTGTGGCCAGAGACCCATCGAGAGAGAACACAGGTGATTAATACTGTGGCTGTTTGCAGATGAATGGCGCTTGTCATCTGACTTTGCCCCATCTTAAATGATCCATGCCCCTCCCACCCATCTCCCAAACAGAATTAGGGATGTTGCAGGTAGTAAATAGAACACATTATCCAGATACTGATATGTGTGGCATCCAAAATCACTAACTCTGATATACAAGGTGTTTTAGTATTAAGGTCATTTGCTTTGCCATTCTTATGTTCATTCAGGTTAATATAAATTGTTCAAACACATTGATGCTGTTGTCATATTAGCAGCCATGTGTTTTAGTGTCAAACTGACATAGACCTCTTACTCGGTTTGTAAGTAGACAAATGTGTTCAATGCTAACATGAGATCTAAGAGCCAAACAGTGGAAATCGACAGCGCTCTTATCAAGTTGATTGACACCTTGTCACTTATGGACACAATAAATTGCATTGAAAAGTGATTTTTTGTTGTTGTTATTGTTGTTGTTGTTGCCAAAGTACAAATACAAGGACTTTACAGTTTAATGCGAATGGAATGGAAGCAATTGCTTTACTAAGAGAGACAGAAGACATTCATCACTTCGGTCTCCCCAAAACAGGCTTCTACCCATGTCAGGAATCAGCAGGTAACTCATTTCTGTCCTGCTGCTCAGGAGTAGGAAATGTGCTGTTCCATCGCTGACTGTGTGTGACAGTATTCCATTCTAACTGAGTTTTCCCAACAAAGTTATCACTTGCAATACGGCCACAGAAAGTGAAATGTGCGACCCCACAATTTTACACTCCCCATGGTTAGGCCTGAACCTGAACTGATATTATATTGATGGGAGACATCAGTGACCATCAGTGTTGTGATTATGTGTTTCTCAACATGTTACCTTCCTCTAGGGAATTAATTTTGATGTAAAAACCACACCTTGGAGGCAGTTGGCCATTTGGTCACGTAAAGGCATGGACGTATTAATGGTAGGTTCCGGGTTCATGTCCCTGTCATCCTCTTGAACCAAGCATTTAACCTGGACCACCCCAATTAAAATATTAGGTTCTTCTGAAGGGCAAAAGTAAAATCTGCTAAATATCTGAATACAGGTTACAGTTCCTGCCCAATAACCTTACCTGCAGTATTCAGTATACAGCACAGCAACTCAAAACATCGATGTAGGAACAGTAGGCCTCAAAACATCCATGTAGAAACAGTAGGCCTCAAAACATCCATGTAGAAACAGTAGGCCTCAAAACATCCATGTAGAAACAGTAGGTAGTTTTCTCATTGTTTGAGATGGGACATGTCGATTTGGAGCTCTGAAAGTAATTTTTAAAAACAAAATCCCAGCCAAAAATGTAGGTGGATATGCACTAAGATTGAGGAAAACATCATCGTGTGCACCACAGTCTGAATCACAGCCAGCACCTGAGTGGGAATAGTTTTGCCAAACCTACCATAATGATGCCGACCAAAGCATTGCAACAAGTGATTTTATATTACTTTCCCCTTCATTTCCATACAAGTTCAAATTCTGTCACCCTTTCTAAAGCTATTTTCTAATGGTTTCTCCTACACAGGAAGGGTACGCAGCATGAATGTATGGATGCTGAAACTGTCTGGCTGTTTTTTTTTCAGGCTTCACTGAGGTTGGAAGTTAGATGACCCAATTTTCAATGAGAAGCTTAAACTGCAGCCCAGTCCCTGTCTGAAATGGATGAATAGTACAGGTGATGAAGCATGCTAAAATCATACTATTTCATTTGCATTCAACCTTAAGCATTAAGCGTTTACATTAAGAAATAGCAACCTCAAAATAGTATACCCATTATACTGGCACTGGGATACAATTACCAGTTCCATAACATATACCAGTGCATAGTATGTTATTGGTAGTGGGGAGAGATAATTTATTTCAGCAAGGTGAATGACTAGACTGCATCCCATTTGCCTATGACTATGCCACATGACCCTTGTTTTCACTGACTGTTTATATGAGCTTGTGTTCTTTTCCCTTCCTGAGTCATGCCAGACCTCAGCTGTTTGCTCCTGAGCACATACGCCTATGTTACCCAGCAGCCCCAAAAAGCCAGCATCTCTTCATCTCTTCTGTTGTTAAGGTGACCAAAGAGACCTTAGCAATAATAAACCTTTTTGTTTATTCCCTGGTCCCCTGTCACATACTTGAGCTAAATAAATTTTGCCACATACACCTAGAATATGACTATGTGTACTATTAAATATTACATAATAATACATCATTGGTATGCTATGCTATTGGTACACTAATACCACTTCCACAATGGTACAGCAGTGGTATAATATGTTAATAGAATACTAACACGGGTTCCATAATAATGCATCATAACTCACACGGTAACTTCGGGTACTGTTCACATGGGAAAATGTTCGAAAATCCTTGATTTGAAAAGGTTCTGCTGTGTCAAAATATATCAAGAATACTGTTAATTTCCAAACTGAAATGTAAAGATTGTAAAAGCTAGTCTCAGCTATTCTCTTGTACATGAACATATACTTGTAATTTAAACTCGCTTAACTAAGCCAAAATCCATTTAGTCACCCTGAAGCTCATCCTAAGGTTGCTTTCGTGTAGATAGCTATAGAGATAGCATTATTAATTTGATTATATAAAATAACTCCAATCTTACTCTCCCCAGTGGAAAAATTCTAAAGCAATAAAAAAAGACTCTGAACTAGCCTGAAGCTAAATTTCACTAGAAGCAGGGTGACACTTGTAAGTTTCTCTCTCTGCTCTATAAGTGAACATCAATAGCTTATAGTCCACATTACTGAATGCTGAAGAGCTACATTTTGTGTCAGCCATATACAGGTAAATAAATGTGCTGGGCAGACAGCTGCTGTAAGCCACTATAACACATTCGAGATTTTAATGAGGTCATTTGCAGGAGTGCTACGTTTAGATATTGGAATGGTTCAGCCCTAGGGCTATGTCATAATTCATTGAGGTCTTTGTTACCAGTCCTTGAGGGACACATTTGAAGGGGTTGCATTCTGCCTGAATTCATAAACAGAGGACTGAGCAAAATAAATTAGATTATTGATAATGGTGATCAATGAACCGCCTGCAAGATCTGTGGTCTCTGACGTGGATCGGACAAACAGAAGAATTATGCTAAATTCAGCATAATCTCATAGTATAAGCACCGGAAATGACATGTAAAATGTGTCAGACACATTGATTCATTCTGTCTTTGTTGTACTAACAATTGATGTACTATTCAATACTATCATATATTTTAAGAAGGAAAACCCAGTTTTTTTGTGACTCAGCCTTAAATCTTTGTGTATCTAACACAAACCCAAATGATTACTCTATAAATGACAGGTTTGTTTTCCTCCCAAATTAAAGTGTGAGGTAGAGCATTGCCTTAATAATAAACCCTCCATGTGTGGTATGGTGGCTAAGTGCTTAGCACTGTATGCATGTCTATCTGTGTGGGGGCGGAGTAGGGCTTCATGTATATAGTACACTAGTGGGACCAAATATCCCCACAATGTGATAACATCTGTTATTTTACCAATTAACAATTTTTCAGTTCCAACAAGGGGTAACTCAATTTTATAAAAATCTGTGACTGCAATAAAAAAAAACTAAAAAATGCCAAAAGACTTACTTATGGTTTAGGTTAAGGCTGGTTAGTGGTTAACATTGTCATTGTTGGAATTAGGGTTATTCTCATAGAAATGAATGGACGGTCCCTACAAAGGTATAATTAGAAACCTGCATGTTTGTGTGTGTGTGTGGGTTTGCATAGATCACATTTTAGGACCAAATTGTCCCCAAAGTGTAGTAAAACCTGAAATTTCCCTACTTTTGGGGACATCTTTTGAGGTCCCCATTTGGATAACCTCAGTTTTATAAAAATCTGTGAATGCAATCAAAAATGTAAAAATGCCTTTTATTTGGTTGGTTACTTATGGTTAAGGTTAGGGATGGGTAGACGTTAAGGGTGTCGTGATTGGGATTAGGGTATCCCATAGAAATGAATGGACGGTCCCCATTTAGATAGGTACACGACATACTGTATGTGTGTGTGTGTATAGTTTGTCATGACCCTGTCCTGGATAATGTGTAGGTAATTTGGATAAATATGCATAGATAAATAACAATAAATAAATAATCCAGGCTTATAACGTTTTAAAAGGAAATCACCTATAAAAAATACCCAACAAAAATGACCTATTCAAAATAGTGTTTTCCCCTTAAGCACTGTTTGTCAGACAACCAAATTTCATAGTAGCTGGTTTCCATCAGTAGTGAGGTTATTAAATTTTTTAAAATTACATTGCTGCTACCATACTGTAAGTCTTACAGGTAGTAATAGGCCATAGGAAGCAGCACAAGTATTCTGTATTTAGTGTTCCTGTACAATAGTGTGGTGAAGAAATTAGGTAAATTTAACATGAAACATACAATAAATGCACTAAAAAAGCAGTTCTCCAAAGACTCTTAACAATAATGAAAATAAATGTACAGTAGTCTTCATTATCTGAACTGGAATTTCCTGTCTGACAGTGCATCCTGGTTAGCATCATGCAGATGGATCTGCTGGCCGGCTGTGGGCAAGTGGAGGAGTTTCAGTAAATTAATATTAGCCAATTCCTCATTAACGAGGCAGCAACATGCCTTTAACTCTTTACTCATTGGTACCAGCTGTTCAGCAACCCGTTCCCTTCAGAACAATTTAATGTATTTATTTATTCTGGAAACAAAATTGAGCCATACCAGTCCTGGCTTGGACAACTGCAATCCAATAATATTGGATAAACCTTATTTCACTCTTGACAGCTGTCTGTGATTAATGTTGGGGGAAATGAATAAATTTCCATGTGATTCCATTAGGAAAATACTCTAAAGCCCACCCTATAAATAATATAAATGCAATTTGTTTGCATCTACTGTAGGTGCTTTTAAATTTATCCGCTAAATAGCTACTGGCAGTAGCAGACAGAGGTGTCGGACAATGGAGAAAATGCAGTGTAGCGTAACTGTATGGTCCCACAACTGGCAGGAGCCGTTACTGTCGTACTGTACTCCTCCGCAGTTAGCCAAAGCCAGCTTCCTAATGAGAAGGCGGAAACCCATCTGAGACAGTGTGGAGAGGCTAAGGAGGCGGGATGAAGTGCACACTTCTTCACTGAAAATCAATGTTTGTATGCACTCATTAGCATTGTTAAAATGTTGATTTTACTCAGCGCTGTTGCAGTTGTAGTCTAGCAGGTTTTTCGCACTTGTCAATCCCTGGTGACTTTTTAATCTTAAGTACCCTTCAAAAATCTTTATATTTTATTTTGAGCCACATTGTGTTTAAAAAAAATAGACTATTTAAAAATTGTACTTCTACAAACCTCTTAGCGAAAAAGAATTTCCTTTTACTTTGTTTACCAAAAAAATATTAAAGATTATTATAAATGCATCACTTTTAACAATGTCATATTTCAGAGAGTCTAATAAATAGATAATCAATTGCTAATAGTAAATAATAAATCAATAATAAATCAATGAATTAATGAACAAATGAGTGATCTACAGTATTTCATCACATGCTGTCAAAGTACAGTACAGCTTCAGACAGTCTCTCCCTAAGTAAGCCATCTCTAGAACATTCTGACACCATATACACATTTCTGGTTCTGAATTATTAAAATGTCCTTCCTGTTTTACATGTTCCTCTAAAAACCCTTGAGAGCAGCTCTCACATTGTAGACTGCCATGTTTTTCATGGGTGGTTTCAACTCATCCCTTCTGCCATTGACTCGTGACTTCATCCTGTGTCACTCTTAATACTATTAAAGTGATCCTCCATCATTCCATCCATCTGTCTTCCAAAGCCAGAAGATTCCAGAAGATTCCCAGTGCAGAGTTATGGAAAGCTTACATCCTGACCCAAGAAGCACAGGGCACCCGGAAGTGTACACCCTGGATGGGATTCCAGTTCAACACAGGGCACACAGTAAGGGCATTTTTACGGGCACCTGTCCACAAACCACATTTTTGGACCATGGGAGGAAATGAGTACTTGGAGACAACCCACAAAGACCAGTAATTGAATCGGCAATCCCAATGGCGTGAGGCCATAGCACACCCACTGTGCCACCATGTGAAAGCAAGGCTGTATAATGGAAATTTCTCTGTAGGCTATAAGACTCGAGTAACGCCACATATGAAATCTGTGATTTCCATCTCAGTCCATTCACAGAGGTCATAGCTCAAGCTACACTAGTGGCCAAAATTGTGGAAACATTTCTACTTTAATCGATCACAGAACCTTATTGCAGTTATTCCAGTTACTTATTTAATCGTCCAATGTGTGATATTTGTAAACATTCTTTGATTGTTTATAAACATTACCTGCTATATCCGTGAAGACATTTTTAAAGCGTAATGCCAAAAATGCTAGGCATTTCCACAATTTTGGCCACTAGCGCACTTATGGAAGGTTCCTAGTTAACATTCATTTTATTACAAGGCTATACAAATAATAATGAGGTTTGGCAGTGTTTGTAGCCTTGGCCAAGTCCGCAGCATGAAAGCATTGTGGAAAGACACATAGGGATATTATTATTATTTAAAACATATCCTTGAAAAGAGGTCTTTGGCTTCAAAATGAGAAAGGAGAAAAAAATAGCTATGAATAAATGCTACACACTGAAGAGACGTTAACTGCACAAATGATGTGAGGCCCAGTCACATTGTGTGATCCTGAAACTGATTCCCTACGTTGTGTTTCTTAAAAAGACTGCATTGTATGTAAAAGACAGATTTGTCTTCTATATCTTTTGCTGCTACGCTTCCTTCTTTTTAGAAAAACAGCAAAATATTGAGGCCTCGTTACGAAACACTAGCTACACTGCGGATACTCTGTACAACACAAGCAAGCTTCTTCTCCCTGAGCTGTTTAGTCTGATCGATCTGGAATTATGCCTGGCAACCAGTGTCAAAATATCATTATTCAATAAATGACAGACACATGGTATTAAAATGTGGAGAAAACAGATGGAGGTAATATCACCTGCCAGGGTAGATAAGTAACAAGCACTTGTAGATAACACCAGCTGCATTAATAATATTTCTTTATTTTTTTATTTTAGTTGCATAACAAAGTCTGTGTTCTTTTTAGGTGTTTCCATGCTCCCAATTAGCACTTATCCTTGGAAACAGTATATCTTCTGTGAATTTATATCTGACCGCCATATACTCCAAGTTCTTGCTGGTTAAATGCCTGGGGTATGATACTCATTCACCATTTGAATGTATTTCCCAGCTACATCATTGTGTATGCTGCAGCTGAATGGTGAAATATTCTGCCCATGACCAGCAAAAAAGGACGAGACAGGTTTACTAACCGGAAAAGTGCAGCAATCCGAAAGGCTACATGTAAAATACTTCCTTCATTTCTTTATGAAGAAAACCTGTCCTGCAACACTTGAAAAACAGCGCGAGAGCGTGCAATTTCATTCCCAATTCCAAATCCCATTATCTTATATGCTTGTTTTGTAAACAAATCCAAGCTCAAAAATGAAGAATGATATGTAAGTATCGAAATAGACCTGAAGAAGGCCTTGCTGTGGCAAATGAAACAATAAGGTTTCTAATGTACAACAGATGTTCCCATAACAGTTTATTTAAAAGCAGGTCATTGCAACCATCCAGACAAGGCAGACATCTTAAGGGACACTCAGCTGTCGAATAAGAGGCTGCTCCATTCATCCCTGTGTCTGTGACATGTCAAATTTAATTTCCAGAAGCCCTGTAACTAAATTATGTATTACCTTAAGCAAAGATAAAGACATGACACAGAATATATATCAGCATAGTATAAAAGTCTTGTATCTAAGTAAGTGGTAGCAGGGTAGCTCCGTGGGAACCACTGTTTCTGCTCAATGGTTGGGGGTTTGAATCTCACCTCTGCTCTTTGTTGCACAAGTCTCCTAATTAGAATTCAATAATATAGGGTAACTGGCATCTCCAAATCGTCCCCAAGTGCTGTTCCTGATGCTGACTGGGATAGGCTGCAGGTGCCCTAGTGACCCTGCTCAGGATAAGCTGTTTGACGACTCATGAGTTTAACCTGATCCTTCTGCAGTTATAAATTGTTAAAAAATATGAGTAAGTGGGGTTCTCCCATATGCAAAAAACCTGCTCAGACCGACTGGCATCCGTAAATTGGCCGTACTGTGTATACTGCAGGCCTATCCTGTATAATCCCTGCTGCCAGGTCTGTTTGGTCCCCCAGCATGTTGACAGAAACATGCCCTTGATGCGTAGTAAACATAACACCTTTCTTTGTGGCCCGAAGTTATTTCATTAACTCAAAGTTAATGTGTGAAAGTTGATTTGGACAGTCTTTCCCTGCTGGACAAGCAGCAATTTTTTATTTAATCGCAACTACTCAGTGACATTGGGCAAAGAAAGAATTTCCCCTTTGACGGGTCAGAAAAGAGACCAAACTGGTGTCTAGCATTGGGAGACAGAGAACAAAGAACATTAAACCAGCATATAAGCTTTATTTCAATAATTTAGCTTTAATATGACACTTCATACGTCTTCAATTAATCAATTTGTTCATTCATTCATTTGAGTACCTATTGAGTGTAAAGTCAGGTTCATAAATCATCATATGACATTATGTCATATATACACAATATGGCTGACATAAGCACTATGTGTGATGCAGAAGTGGCCAGATATCCTGATTGTTGACTTGGTAATTATGCATCCAATGCAGACGATGACATGAGAATAATATGGTTCAAAGCTATTTTGGTGTCTGCACTGTAAATGGTTGATGTGCTTGCTAAGGAGGAACTTCCTAAGAAATAAATCTGTACAAAACTTAATTAGAGTTACCCAGGCGGCTCTTATTGACCTAGCGGCTTTTAAAATAGCAAAGCAAGCCAGCAGGGCAGAATAGGAGAGTGAACTGACAGAAAATAGCATGTAGCAATCCATTTTCATTGTTTTCTTATTGCCTTTTTCGAGTGTGATGTTGGTGTTGCAAGTGCCCAGTGTTTCTGTGCTATTGTTGTACTGCTGTTAATAAATCTGATTCTGTTTGTAGATCCCTACTTGTCTATGTCATGCACTTTCATGACACAATGCCTGTTTCACATACTCAGTCAAAGCAATCTTAGCAAAGGCTCATGTTTCTTCTGCGGAATCAAATCAAGGCAAAGTTTTAATTGTTTGGATCTGATTTTTTTTACCTGTTAATATGACATTATTATGTTCACACCTGTACACATTATTCATACTTTCCCCACATGATGTCCCTGTTTCTAACAAGCTTGTCAAAAAACAAGTGGCTTCTTGATCGAGCCTATACCTTTACTCACCTATGCAGATAATATGCTGAAATCTAAATTTGAGTCAACCTGCCCAGTCTAAATGGTTATAGGATGAATCACCCAGAAAAGGTAAAAAAGAAAGAGGACAGTGAACAATAAGGTGGATAGACTCAATGATCACAACAATGAACATTCATTTGGGACAGTTGAAGACCCAGACAGAAGACAGAACATTCTAGACGAGCGCCATGTATGAGGAGTTAACATCAAGTCACTTGCGCCTCTTTGTTGCTCCACTGCACAGGCAAACTGCTCTCCCTGACATTTTTCAGTAATCGCATCAGTCAAGTCTGACTTCCCCTTTTTAATGAGCCCTGAACACCTAGTAGTTGAGCTTGCAGGTGAATATAGCATTTTTTATGTATACTAGTACTGGTGTATGCGGATACATACGAAACATGTACCAGGAATTTCATGACAATCTTAAAGTTTACTATATGTCAGTTACACATGATCCATTTCACAGTATTTAATAAAATAAAAATGCTACCCAGCAAAAGGGTTTATCTAGAATACCAGAAATCAAAAGTGAACACTACTAGTAACATCTACTGTAAAAGAAATGAACTGCATGGTGCAATTTTCAGGATTTCATATATACAGTGTGTGTCATGGTTACAAAATATCCATGTTATACATATTAATTTATGTAAATATCATCATTTCTTATCTGTATTAGTTCCTCTTCAAGATACCCACATTGAAGAATATTAGAAATTTATTTATATTTGATACAGCTAATATCAAATTACCAAGTATGTGAGATATTAAATTAGTCTGCATTTACGTTATTTCCAAAAAGTCATGGTGAATAGCGTTGACTTGTTTTAAAGCTACTATTTGAATAAACAGTGCAGAGGACCCCGATATTTATTAAAAAATAATAACAATAATGATTCAGCTGTGAAATTAGATTGTGTTCCAAATATGGGTTTTGATTTACAATTCACTGCACTTTTAGACAGGTAGACTTGAAACTGCATATTAGAACTAAAGATCTAACTCAGTGGCTCAAGTTGCTAGGCTTAATCTTATCTGTGTGATGCCCTATTACCTTTCAGCTGCAAATGCAATAGTACCTTCATTGCCCAGCCCTGAGAAGAGCCACACTGACTATAAGGGGGATAAGTGTCCAGCTCACCTTGACAAACATCTCAGTTCAAACCTCAGTGGAAGAAATTGAGTCAGACCCTCCCCCAATGAGTGAAAAAACAGATTTTTCATCGGACAGAGTAAACACCAAACCAGTAATGTTCGAGTTCTGCAATAGGGAATGGCATATCATGAGAGCCAGGGAACAACCTAAATTTATGGAGCACATCAAAGTGTTTAAACTACTTACTCTGATGCATAGAGTGTATTAAGGGGCAACTAGCTCACCCAAGGGGCTGTAAAAGACCCAGCCTGGCATCGGGGTATATATGAGTGATAACCACTTCAGATTAAATAAATGTAATATTTAGAAACATTAGATAAACTATGCAGACGTGAACAACTCCATGAAAGACATTCAGGAGATACTGGTATGTTAAGAAGCATGTTTTGATTTGCCAGATGGATGCTGTACACACATTTATAATGGCTTTATTATGATGACAAGCCTGGGATAAAACAGGTCATTAATTACAGACTTAAAATGCACTTGATCCATGTGATCATCAGCAGCACATTGGTGATTCTGACAGTGATTAAATGCTCGTCTGCAAGCCCCAGGACCTGTTTATAGCTCAGCAAGGGACCTGCTGTTCAGTGAAACGGGAAAAACAAAACGAATTTATAAAATGATCTTGTCAAACACAGAAATACCACTTTTGCTCGCCAAAACTGCCCGAGCAGCTCTGCACAGCAAAAACAAAAGAGCTTCGCAATTTCATCCCAATTGCTTTTGATCCAGTGGAGATAGAGTGCCTATCAAAACTATGATAGCGCTGTTTCTCTTTCTAATACTAAAACTTGAAGTAATTTGATGGCCTGGTGTCGTCTTCTCTGAAAAGTTTACAGAAAAATATGTCTGCTATTTTAAAATTTGAGAAACATAACTTTTTAACCATTATTGCTTTTTCTTTAACAGTGCAAGCAAATCCTAGCAATGGAATCTAGTTGTATTTAACACATGGTTTCTGTGGAGACTAAATCTATTCTGTTGATGTAGAGTTGAGAATGGGGGTGATTTTATGATTTTTTTAAGGTGGGGGGCATAATGGGGGCCATGATTCATATAAAGGGGTCAACCTTATATTTAGCCAATGATATGCTTTGAATTTGTGAGTGACAGCGGAGGGGGCATTCTGCGGGCCAATCAGCTTTCAGCTGAGGCCATTGTCCCTGTGGCCCCTCCCCAGCATGCATCCCTGGTCTGAAGACCCTTCAGATCCATTGACAACATGCTCCAGGGGCCTGTTTCATGAAGCAGGATTTCTTGCTTAGCTGGATAACTTGTCAGATTTAAGGTAGTCTAGGCTAATTGAACTTTGGGCCTTTAGGGTGTGGTCAATCCACATTTGCTAGTTTTACAGCATAGCAATAGTAACAGTGCCAGGAGCATGGTCCAATCGGGTTGTACTTAGTCTTGTAATTAGTCATGGGTGTGTTTGGGGCATAACATGCTATGGTACCACTTTACAATAAGGCTACCCATATAAAGAGTTTATGAATGGTTTATAATCCGGTTATTAATTAGATTGTAACGCTTTGTAAATTATTAATAGAAAATTTCAGACAAGTTATAACACAGTTTTCTTTTTATTAATGAGTTACTACCATTTACAAGTGGCAAAAGGGAGCCTTATTGTAAAGTGCTATAAACCAAAGTTAGAGTGACATCTCCCATTGCCTTTAAAAGCCAGGGGTCTTGCACCTTGACAGATTGTTATTATAATGGGCGATTTGCCCGGTAGTAGAAAAGAACGCTTCTCTGCAGTGGAAAACGATCGACTCATGTGTGAAGTGAAAGTGTGCGAGCAGACCATCTACTGTACAGCAACAGCAAGATTCCAGCAAAGCTCCCTCAACTGAATAATAATAATAATAAATAATAATAATAATAATAATAATAATAATACAATAAAAATATTAGTATTGTTATTATTATCATTATTATTATTTGTAATAATAATAATGATAATAATTTTAAAGTTACAGTATCCTCCCTATATCCACGGGTGATATGAAGACCTACTGCAGATAGCCAAAACTATGCATAACTGTGAACCATCCACAGATCCCATATATGCGTGATTTTTGCTCTTTTGCATATTTTATCATGAAAATATTGTGTCATGTACCTGTACATAACCTGTAATGAGAAAAACATATTTGTTTTAAAATAGTTTAACCTCACAGTACTCACTGCCCTACAGCTTGTATTCACTTGGTGCACAGTTTAAAACTTACAGTATGAACCTTTTCTGGAATTCATAAGCATTTTTTTCAGACCACAGTAAACCAGAGATAACTGAAAGCACGGTTACTGAAACCATGATATGGGGTCCCACTAAAGTAATTAGCTAGTTTAATTTGTCATTACTGCAATTTGCTAATTCAGATAAATATTATGACTAACCACTATGACACATTTTTCTTAAAAATTCTTAATGTACCCATTAATGATTCTTCACATTGTACACTTTTATTTTAAATTTTTTGCATGTTTGCATGCATTTCTGTCTTTGTAACAAGCAGTATACACACGCTGTGCACGCTGCTATGTTGGTGTATGTTGCTATTTTGATAACGCACCCTTTAAATAATAGTGAAATACTGTGCCAATGAGTTTAGACCAGGGAGGTGTTCCACAAAGCAAGAGTTGTCAGTTAGCTGGGTTAACTTAAGCTGACTTAAGTCATGATTGTCCAATAAGAATGCTCATTAATTAAACTCTTACTGGACAATCATGACTTCTAGCTTAAGTTAACCCAGCTAAATAAGATATCCTTCTTTGTGGAACACCTCCCAGGTTTTGTAGGTCAAAAGCACAATCACTTACTTCTGCCTCAAAATAGCAATGTGCCAACAATGCTCCACCTCATTTTAAGACCGACACGCCCACAGGAGCTCAGATTGGCGCAAGTACATTTGCTATTTAAATGACGTAGACGCTGGATGGGAGAATGACAACTGTGTTGGGCTCATGCTAGCAAAGACACTTGCACTGTGCCTGATGCCACTTTGCGCCGGGTGCAAAATAGGACCCATGTTCACTTACATGTGATCCAGATTACCTTAAATCCAACAAGTGATCCAGCTAAGCAAGAAATCTTGCTTAGTGAAACAAGCCCCAAGTTCCCTACTAAACACAATGATTTCACCAAATAAGAAAACCAAAATAAACACAAGCAAGTATCTAAGTACATGTCTTTGCACATGGTGTAACCAAATACAGGAAGTTCCCAGGTTACAAACAAGATCCGTTCTCTAAGTCTGTATTTAAGTCAGATTCATAGCTAAGTCGCAACCATATAGATAAAGTTCTTAATAATAATAATACAATAATAACAAAAGTGACTACATAAGGAACTGTATCATACCTTGAGTCAATTGGTAATGTATGGTATGGTATGGTATGGTATGGAAGACCCTTTATTGCTGTTGCAATACACCTTGTCACTAGTCACAAGTACCAGCGAAA
>JAODLD010000136.1:4408187-4419210 GCA_026781065.1 Mormyrops boulengeri
TAATAATAATAATAATAATCTTCTATGGGTGATTTAAAATATATGTGAGCATGATGCAGCATAAATGACTTTTAAGTGTTTGTAAAGGGCAAGATAATTTCCCCGACCTACAGTACCTGTGGTGCCTTTAGAGCATAAGTAGCATGTAATGGGGACGGCAGTTTTGATTTTTCAAGGCATATTTTTCAACAGGGGAGAAGATGAAGAATAATGTGCACATTTTATCAACTGTACCACATGGTATTCCTGTTACATTCAGTTAACAGTATTCCACCTAAGAAAACTGACTGTAGATCAATTAATTTAGTCGTGCAGGGGAGGCACTTCTGCTTGTGATCTTATGGAGCAGTTGTGGCTTTCAGACTCCCAAAGGTAAGTAGCAGCTGCCATTTAATTAGGAAGAACAAAATTAAAGCTTGGTCAAGAATAATGAGTGAGGAACTGCTTTAAAAAAGGACCAATGATCTGTAATCAGTCTCTGAATGACCATAGTGGTTTTGAAAGAGGTTCTAGAGAATGTGAACATTCCCTCCTGGTTCCATATCTTATAGTCAACGAATCTCCGGCAAATTGTGCAGGATTCCTCTGTAAGCACGTCATACCATTAATGAGTCGGAGTGTTACAAAGGAATTTTAGGGAGAGACAGCTTTTACCAGACTAGCAGTGTGTGTGGTGTGCATAAATAAAACCTGGACCTTCTGCAGTGATCTACTACCTTATGACATTCTCTTCCTTCTGAGTTCGGGACACCTCCAGCAGAGTAGGCCTCCTTAACAAGAGTCAAATAGCAGGGTCTGTTCTGCAGTCGAGATCTTGTAGGAGTCTTACAAAAACAACAATGCCTTCAGAGATCACCATGGGACCAATTGTAGCCCACGTTATCCTTGATGATGTCCTCAGAGTTAGGAGGGCAGGGGGGTGGTTTGATGAAACCAATGCTGTTGCTCTTGTCTGCCACATTTTTACAAGAAAGCATAACAAAAGTAATTAGGCATTAAAGAAAAGGTTAGAAGAACACATGGGAAACAGATATAGTAAGACAGATACTTGGAAATCTGGCATCTGTGCATTTGGTGCATCTCATATGGCTCACAGATTAACAGTGGCTATGGGAAATTAACCTTTGAATGGGAAATTGGGGCTCACTCGTCTCATTTTACAGAATGAACTATAGATAGAGATACTTTATTTATCCCGAAGAAAATTTAGGAATGATGCTATATTATTTTAGGATTTAGAATGATGGAGAATTAGAAAAAGTACTGCACTGAGAGGGGAAAAACATTAAAGGTGAACTATTATGCTCATTTTCACTGTTCATAATTTTATTTTTGAGGTCTACAAGAATAGATTTACCTGCTTTGATGTTCCAAAATCACATTACTTTTCTCATACTATACATCTCTATTAACCCTACTGTATGTCTGAAACACTGTTAGAATTTTAAGCCTCACCCCCGATGACCCCAGTGTGCTCTGATTGGTCAGCTTGCCCAATTGGTCAGCTCGCCCTCCATGTTGCACCACTGTCTTTTAATCTTCAGACAGATCTTTGCAGGTAAGCAGCCAATAGGGATTGTGTTACAAGGAGACCTCACCATGTCACAGAAGTAAGGGCTGGAATTCCAACAAGGCGTTACAGGCAGATTAGAGAAGAGTGGTTTCTGTGGTGAGAGTTACTCCCTTTGGCGCATACTTTGGGCCTTAAGACTTTGCGAAAGCATAATCAATCCCCATTAAAGGCATTAACTGTTGTGTTGTGTTAGTATTTGTATTATTACAATACTAAAGGACACTGGTTATATTCGCTTGCCCCACCTACGAAGGAAAACATTTTCATCTTTAATTAAATCTGTGCATATCAAAACATCAGTCTGAAGCGCATCAGAAATCAAAAAACTGAACAACAAAGGAGGAGAAAATGTGTGAATGTGGACTTTATAAACCATTATTTTAAGTGAATTGTTACATAAACTATTGATTTACTGAAAATTAAAAGTCTGCTTCTTTTCACTTACCAAGATATGTCATTCTTACTTCCTGTATGCTGAAAGATACATAAAATGTTGAGCAGACCAAGGTCTTCCACTATTTTTTTGTTCCTCCCCCTTTTCTTCACACGTTTGCGCTGCTTTTACGACTAAGTGGGACACAAAGGACTTCCATCCTTTTTAAAGGCTGAGGTGCCCCAGTACACAACACCCTTTATTTTTTTTATAAGTTTGTCCTTCAAAAATAAGGCTCAGGGGGCAACAAAAAGTCGCTTAGTTGCCTTTGGCACTGCCTGCGTGTTTTCGTTCTTTGGTCTGTATTCCTTACACTTTCTGATAACCTGTAATAATACCTGGAATGTAAAAATATAGTAGCATTATTATCATTTGCATGAGTGCAAGAATGTCATAATATTGCATTATGCAGATACTACAACACCGCAGTGTAACACATGTAGATGACAGGTATTAATAATATTTATATGGAGACTTTCATATATAAATTTAACCATCATTAAATCTAAAAGATCCCATTAAATTGCATTCTACACTGTCATCCATTTTATTTTCAATGTTACTTTAAACTTAAGTAAATATTGTAAGTTTCAAATCATTGCACTAGTTTACATTTGAATTATTGCACCTGGCTGAAATTAAATATCCTGAGAAATTCTGAAGAAAAATTGATACGTGTCCTGTCTGTAATATAATTAAGTACTGTAGGCCCGTTATTGTTCTCTTTTAATGTTGCCAGTCCAACATCTACACTGACCATTATGGAATGTTTGTCTCCTCGCCACAGAAAGAATGCCATTCATTCCCATTATATTCGAGAGAAGCCCAACCATTTCTACGGCTGATATCTCCAAAACTTGGCAACTGTCAGCAAAACAACCTATATGGATACACAGCATTAAAACCCTTCTAAAACATATCTTATTTTCAGTTTTGAGGTGAACTGCCACTTTAAATAACCATTACTATGGAGAGCATTCTGATATCTTTTATCTTTGCAGCTGCTAAATACATTCATTATTACAGACATAAAGTCGCATGCCCCGCTACCTTAAAATTTCTATTGAATAAGTGTCTCATAAAATCTTTAGGCTAGAATCAAGGCTTATTCTACATTGATTCTGTCAATCAGTGTGCCCGTGTGTGTGCGTTCGTGTGAGTTGGGCTTGTTGGGACCAGCATTATTATGGTAAATTAAAACTGAAGAGAACGGACACTAAAAAAATAATTGCGAGCAGAGATTTAAATGAAAATTATATTTACAAAAAAAAATTGTGTCAGACTATACATTGCAAAAAGTAACGCTTTTTACCTTGCTTAACCACATAATCTCTTCTTTTAAAAGATGTTTTTACTGCTAAGCTGTTCTTTTCTTCACCGCAATTTCAGTGCTTATTGCTTAGCTTATTGCTAACTGAATGAAAAAAAAATGTAAGGATACGGTGAGTGTAACTTATGGGCGTCACAATACGCCTCTCATTAATATTTTAGATGTACAGTAATACCGCTTCATAAGTCGATTCGTGTAACATCAAATTCGACTTTTTTTGTTAAAAATGCAGTACAGTGTATGGAAAAAATACAAACCGTCTTAAGTCGATTTATACAACCTTACTTCAGTCAGGCAATGTTAAAATATGTAAAATAATATTTTGTAACATATAAAATCAAAGAAAGGTTATCAATTTTAAAATAATGTGTTATTTACCTAATGTTTGGTGCTTGGCGTGGGTATTCCTGTGAGCCAATTCAGTTCAAACTTGTATTTTTTTTTTGTCTCGTTTGTGTTGCATTCAGTGTCTTGTTTGTGTTGCACTTGTGACTTTAATATTTTCCCCCATAGCTACGACCAACGTTGCTAGTGCTAGCCTTAACCATTATGCTATATCATTGGAAGATAAGGTTAGCATGATAAAACATCACAAAAGGAGTGAAAACATTGCTCCCATTGCTCATCCTTTTGACAATGGTATCAACAAGGAATGGATTTTAACCCACGTTAAGGACGAGGATCCGGGAATGAAGAATACCGTCATCAACAAGAGGAGATGCAAAATTTATGAAGAAACGGAAGCAACGTTTTTCTTTAATTTAGCATTAATAAAGTTTATACATTAATGTACATTAGATTCTTTGTGCTTCAAAAGTACACAATCAAATTACCATTCTTTAAAAGCTGTGCCGCATTCTCAGCTAAAATCAAAAGTAAAACCAATGAACTTGATCTGTATCAGAATAAAGGTACATCTTTATTTGGGGAAGAAAGGGAACGTCAGCAATGAATTATTAATGCCAATGTCTTTCAGAAATAATAAGCATGGATATGAACATTGGAACTTCCAAGCTACCTGTGCTGCAGAGTATCATAAGATCTTCAACAGTTTGCTTCAGGATTCCTACTGTGAGGAGGGGCAGCCTGTTACATTCTCTATGGTTAAGAATGTAACCACCATGTTGAAGTCTAACAAAAAAAGCTTTTTAAGCAAACTCCACTCTGTTGAAGTTGAAAGATCTCAAGCGCCAAAAATTCCATTGAAGTTCACTAATTCTCAAGGAGAGTATATGAGTTCATGCTCTTTAAAAAATTGACCTCGTCAGCAAAGATCCTCACGTAGGTATAACATTTGAGCCGTGATGATCAAGCACAGATGAGGATAAGGACACTCAAATAGGACACTGTATTCTATCTTACCATTAAATTGTTTACTGTTACCATTAATTGTGTTCAGCAGTGGAATGAGATTAGCTTCATAGTTATTCTTTTGGCACTTCTAATTTCTCAGCAGCAAATAGATTACCCCTGTCAACATTTATAATTTACATGCTTGGATAATAACCTTTGGAAGATTGGCATTTTAAGGCCAGACTTTAAAGAGTTTATTAAGCTGCACATTGTTCAAGGCAGCTACAGTGCAGCTGTCAGCGATGTTTCCTTCTCAGATATTTGTTTACCTTTGCTTTCCTGCGACTTCGGGTTATATACCTTGTATTTATATAGAGATTGAGAAAGGGTTTGTGAAACAGTAAGGGGAGTGTACAGATACACACAAGATCAAACTGGGGAGTGAGTGGGGTCTCTGTTCTGGAGAAGGGGTGTCCTTTTCAGGGGGAACAGTGTTGAATGGTGACAGGATGGGCAGAAGACATAAGAAAGTCCCACTTTGATGAGGACTGAAAAGAAAAAGAAATGGATGGGGCAGCTGGAGTGGACATGCAAGGCTGTGCAGGGTGTGGCATGATCCTGGTTACTATGGGGCAAAAAAAACAGAATACACAGATGTATCCAATGAGCATAAATGAGCGACTAGTGGAATTCAAAACACCAGTCCTGGTCACCAGGCTGTCTATCGTAAGACTCTGCCCCCTTTCTGTGATTTATTTTTTCCTTTATTATTTTTTGTCAGGCCGTTTCAGCTGTCTTGTCTTGTGTATGAAATGATGTACTCTGTAAATATAGTCATGATAGTAGGCAATTTCCACTCTTGTGGAGTTTTAAATAGTGTTTAAAGTGCTGTTTTATGGGTCTGTATTGTGATTTGCATTTCGGTTTTCTCCAATATGCACAACATTGAACCAGTGTCTCTATGCAGAGTGCTTTAACAGAAGCTGAGGAATGCTTTGCTTTATGAAACGGCACAAACATGATTATTACCTTTGATCTGCCAGGGATCACAGTGGTACCCATAGTTATATTTGTAAATAACTTTTTTCTCTGTCAAACTTTAGACAAACTCAAAAGTTCTTATGGTCAAACAGAAAGCAGCTTTCTACAGTCACATCATGTGACATGTCATACAGCTTTTAGTTGCCATGGTGACCATATCGCTAGTGTTTTGAGTCTCTGCCTCGCACCCGTATGGTGTTGTGTCATCTGTGGGTCACAGCTGAACTTTCAGATGTTAGTTACGATTTCCTGGTCTCTGTGACAGCCTTCTGGATGGAAAATGGTAGAGAAAGCATGCACACCAAGTGGTGTGGTTAATATTACTCAATCCAGAGATATTTGGGCAGTTAATGCAGCCTTTAAACAGTAATCTGTATAAACTAAGGCAGCACTTTACATATGAAAGATAAACAGGGCACAAACAGGATCACTGGATTGCTTTTTTCTCCCCATATTTTATGGCATTTTTAGACTTTTCTAGAATCAGAAGGTGGTGGGAGTGGGATCATTATTACTCTTATAGAAATGTTCAAGAATGTTCCTGATAATGTGTATGTGGATAGATAAGCCACAAGCTGGCTAATTTGCATTTTTCCATTTTTTTTCTGCCCTTCTGTGCTAATTTACATGAGTTTGAAGGGTCAGAACGTATGAAAAATTACACATGTAGATGGAAGCCCATTTAAACATTGCCTGATGTCTACTTTGTTGCATTGATTTTGGCCATCAGTTATATGAAAAGAAAAATAAGCTTCTGCAGTTGGAAAAAGAACAAAACAAATTAAATTTTCTATAACATGCGATTATAGATTTCAACCATAATTCCTTGCTGAACACCCGTAATTGTCTATATATTAATTTTCTTGAGTGGAGCAAATTTCTTTGACTGCAGATCAAATTTAAAGCACAAAAATTGTTGATTTCATTCTTGTTTGTTTTCGGTCTTTAAGTATTTATCACTTGGTAGGATAATCATAGTGCCTGCAGCACGCTCTACAAGTAAAAATTCACATAAGTAACAACCTTTTTTGCTGAGGTTGCTATGGAAACGGTTTGAAGCAGAAGGTTTCAATGACTGCGAGAGTTGATCTCTTTAACATGGAAATTTAAATGCTACAACTGTAAGCACTCCATGTTTGTAAGAGAAGCACATATATTTTTTCCTACATCTTTCTAAACTATTGGCTAGATGTACTGTTAGATACAGTGTGTTTGAGTGTTTGTATGTATTTCTGCTGAAATTTGTCATTAATTGCACATTTTTACATGTATTTTTTACCTACCTTTGTAAAGCAACAAGTTTTAAAAATCTCCGTGTGTTCACCAGCAGTTTTCAGAAAACTTTTCCCAACTTTAGTGAAATGGATTAATAGAATGACCACTAATTAAGTAAGGAATGCCAATAGTGCTCTTCCCCTGCTCTTTGCACAGTGAGAAATTAAATTTCAATAAAGGAAGTCACCCTCTGGGCTGAAAGAAGTCGGGTGTACTGTCAGTTGGGGAGGCGAACAGCTAGAAAAAAAAACAAGTTTGTCAGATTAATTAACCTTGAAACATTTCAGTTCTGAATTTTGACCAAAAACAATGAAACTACCTGGCCAGCAACGACTTGAGTAATTGCATGTGACGTGAACTGTGTAACCATGAAAAGGAGGTGTGTTCAGTGCAGTGTCTCTCAGCCCGAACCTCCAGGACCCTGAGGGGTAAAAATGTGGTCTGTCTGGGGGTCCCCGAAGACCAAGTCGAGAAGCACTGGTTTAGGGTGTATAAATACTCACACAAATGCAAAAAAAGACACCCACACATACAGGCATTAATAGGATTAAAGAAAAAAGCAATAACACAGTTTATATATGCCATTGGTTATTTTTTCATGACAGGATTAAAAAATGAAAATGCAATAATGTATTCCTGATTGATTTCAGAGCGGGTAGCATTGCACACTGTAACTCTTGTCTGCTTTGCTTCAGGGCTGGCAGTTCAGATCTGTACTTTGTGTGTGGAGCTCTCCCTATACTGTACTTTCCACTGGGTACTGTGGTTCCCTCCGGCTCTCCAAAACCATGTAGCTGCGCAAATTGGCATCTCCAGACTGCTCATAGCATCTGATTGTGCACAAGTGTGTGTCTTCCCAGTGATGAACTGGCCTCCCATCCTGGGTGCCCCCTGCCTTATTCTTTCTGGAATAGGCTCCAGGCTCACCAAGTATTGCATAGAGGGCTAAGAAAATGGATGGATGATTTTGTAGAAGATTTTTTGTTCAACAACTGTACGTTAGCATTATTGTTGGAGTTCCCTAATTCAGTTTGCTTTAGTACAGATTTTTTGTTATGTGAGCCTAAGCTGCACTAAGTTATATTTGGTAGTTATGCATATAACCTTCCCTGTGACTTTTGTAGATAAGGTAGCTTTGGATATTTCCACTAAAATTCCATTGCCGTTTTTTTTTTTAAATATCCCCTGTAGGGAGCTGCTGTTTACAGTGTTATGCTTCAGTCACCTCAGCAGGCACAGGGACTGCACGCCTACTAGCTCGTAAATGCCCTTTACACATCTTTTTGTTGCACAGGCAGTGCCTTAATGCCCAGTTTTTTCCTGCCTCGCCTGGCTTGATCAGGCCCATCACATTTTTAGAGCATTCTTGACAACATGTCAGTGCCAGAAATAGCAAAATTCTCCTTAATATTTCCATTGAATTATTTAGCAGACACTTTTAACCAAAGCAACATACAATTGAGAAAGCAGGGTCTGACAGTCTGGAGTGATTGGGGTTAAGGGCCTTACTCAGGGGCCCAAAGGTGACATGACACTGCCGACCCCGTGATTTGAACTGGCAACCTTCCAGTTATTCCAAACCTGCAAAACTACACACCACCCACTTTATAAGTCATAATGACCATGCTATTTGAACATCCTGACAGCCTGTGTATTATTGGTTGCAGGCACAAGTCCCCTAAATCAGTATATGGTTTCTTTTGTTCTTCACATCATTAGTCAAACCTATAACACAAACAAAAAAGCATGGATTCATTTGCACTGAAATCTATGGGTATTTTATCCTATACTGCCACTCCTCAGTGAAAGCAAACTGAGAACTGTCAGATACACTACGCCAATCTGGCATACATACGTTTGACCGTCTGCCTTACTTAGGATGATCGTAAAGTGTTATAGAGGATGCTTGCTGCATTCATCATTCAAATGGCAAGAAGTCTTGAAATAACTTGCCATTTTGCTGCTACGTAACACGGAAAACTGATGGTGAGGAACAGGTTTGTTTACATGTGTTTCCCTTCAGATTTGAAAAAAAGGGCCCAGGTTCACGGACATAGAGGAAAAAATAAACTAGCGCAGATCTCATACATCAAAGCTGGATGGGGAAGGTATTGCAGAGGCAGGATATTGCAGCTGTTAAGACTGGATGCTGGGGTACTGATGTAAAAACAGATACAGATTTATACATATTGAGGAGGAAAACAGACAGGTGGAGGCAATCAATATGAGTAACCCCAGGACTCTGACTGCCTCACTTTATATACACATGACCCCTTTTCACCCATTGAATAAGCATGTAGAGAGATCTCAGAAAGATCAATACACAACCGTGCCTTGGTGACCTGTTTGTTTCAACAGGGCCCTAATTGCATTTATTAAATAAAATGAACACAAACAAAACACAGTTTCAACTCATTTGTTATAGAAATTAATTTACCGATTCCTGTTTCTAATAATGGAATACAGAGCTTTAGGCTAACTTATCTTTGTTAATTAACCGTTTCCTTTTAATTGCGCCGTTCTGTGCATATCCTATTCAGCTTTGTAAGAAATATCAGTCAAATCCGTATTAGTTACCTGTGTAACACTGTGTGACAACTTGGAAACATTAGTTAGATTGATTAGTCGTTCGTCTGCTAGGTTGTCAGGTTATGTGTAAACTAGATTATTTGTTGTGATGTTGTGTGACTATTGACCTTAAAATGATACCAAAAAAAGTTTTCACAGCACATCATAAGAAAAGTAAAATGATAGATTGGGGGGGGTTTAATCTGAGCTTTCTCATAAGTCACTCTCTCCACACCATTATTAGTGACCCAACAAACTTGCCTACGAATCATGAAGCAGTGCAATAAATGAGATATTTGAATGGAAATGAAAGCAAGGGGAATGTTTCTGAATGGACCCATCAGAAATAATAAGGCATATAATTAACTCGGGGTATACATACAGCAGGCCGTATTCAAATCAGCTTGAGTTTATTACATGGCATTAACCTGATTTGTCATGTGGATTAGAAGCTAATTGACTGTAAGGGAAAGACAGCAAAAGGGAGAAGCAGGATCCATCCATTCGTTTTTGTAGCTGCCTCTCCTGATCACAGTTAGAAGGGAGCCTGTCGCAGGCAGTATAGTGCCCAAGGCCAGGTGCTACTCCTTTACAGGTCGCACAGCAATTTTGAGATGCCATCCATCCATCCACATACTGCAGCAGGGGGTAAGCAACCCCAATCCTGCAGTGCCAATATTCGGCAAGTTTTCTATCGTAGGATCACTTTGAGATCCCAGTTAGCCTATTTGCATGTCTTTGGACTGTGGCAGGAAACCCGTGCAACACAGAGAGAGCATGCAATCTGCACACATAGAGCAGGGCTGGGATTTAAACTCCCAACCCTGGAGGTATGAGATAACAGTACTACCCACTGAGCTACCTGGAGACAATAGAGTGGAACTGATAAAGAACACCTGTTGTAAAAATCTACTTTAAGGATGAGAGCGCAGAGACTTGCCGGCAACGTTCTCGTGATGCTCCCTGCCAATCTGAAACACACTCTCCCCTTCACCGTCAAGAAATAACACTGCGTGTCATATCGGATCACGTCAGAGTTTTTATCTAAAACCTTGCACATGGCACATTATCTAGATTTACAGACAACCTGAAAATGTGAGAATGAGCGAGCAGTACAGGATTCTTAATAATGAAGTAGCAGACATATTTAGTATTCTCCTCTGGAGCTATGATGGTTCAGACGCATGATTTTTAGGATGGAAATTGGATAAACCCTTAGCAGACATCATCCGTTTTTGTGTTTTTTATCCTATCAGCAAAGGCAGGGAAGGTGGAGTTTGAGATGAAATCACACTTGGTAGATACTGTACCAGTCAAAAGTTTGGACACACCTACCCATGGTAGCATGGGACTATGCACTGAGTAGAGTATAATCCCGTTACAACGGACTTTAAGGGATCTGGCAAAACAGTCCGTTATATCCAAAGTCCGTCATATCCAGAGTTGCTGTATGCCCAGAACACAACTACAGGACACCATTTACTCATGCCACACCCCAGCAGACACACTT
>JAODLD010000136.1:4446476-4458297 GCA_026781065.1 Mormyrops boulengeri
CAGTTGAGCATAAAGAGTCAGTCACAGAGTACTCAACTGGTTGGTTGAAACAAAACCTTAGTCTGGATTTGTACTTTCTGGACCTGAACTTTCCACCTCTATTACTAGCTGACACCACTTTATGTCCCCCAAATGCTCTGATTCTTTTACTTCATTTGCTAATTGAATAGTTGTCTTGTTAGGTTCTTGCTCTGTCTGGAAATTGTTGTATAGCTCTTGCTCCAATGCTGTTTACACTATGACCTGGGCATTCACTCCAAGCTCAGCCTAGATGCACTTATGCCTAGTCGTCTCCTTGACACCATATATGTTTGTCATCTGCTATTTGCCTCACTTATGCATTATTTTGGAGAAAAGCATCTGCTAAATAAAGTTAGTGTGCATTATGCTATATGTGTATACAACACAAAATGTATATATATCACGCTGTTTGCGACTTTCCAACAGTTATATATACAACGCTGCGCAATGTGCCAAGAGGACCATACAAGCATTACGGTAAGTATCAGAAAGTTTGCTTTAGGTTTGATTCTGACAAATATGTGTTTCAGTAAAGAGTGAAGTTAAGGATGTGATCATGTTCGGATTTAGTGCAATGGATAAGTATGCATAAATATAAGCTAACAGTCATTTCTATCAAACATTCAGCCAACCATAGAAAAATTGATATGCACATTTTCTTACTCATCACAATTTTCAAACCATTTGATCCTATCTCCATAGTTCAACCCTGCATGAATCTACTGTCTATACCAACTCCCCTTTAAATTTCCCATGATCCCAGTTGGGATGTCAATTCTCCTGTATTTCACATTGCTGTAACTCTGGTTTGAATCTCTCATGACACACGGCTCCGTCCTTTTATTTATTCCCTTAATAGTTTGAAAAGTCCAAGGCCGATCCTGACAGCAGCATCCTTGAATTATGTAACCTTCAATATTAAATAAAGCTGTGAAAGACCACAGTGGACCTTCGTTAAATAATTCGGAAGTGAAAGCATTTTTTTTGGAAAGCAATAAATGGTTTATTGATGCCATGTCATTCATTTCTGCAGCAGTTCTTGGGTTTGCATATGAACTGCCTGTCTGGGGTCAACTTCATCTGCTACTGATATATTTGAAGAAGGGAGCAAATAAAATGAAAGTACCGTAATGAATAGAACCAACTAATTCAAAAAAGCTCCCATCGTTACTTTATAGCTACAAACCACTATGGATTTAAGATATTGAATGATTAACGCATGTCTAGTACACATTTTCCTTATTATGATCCCTGGCAGTATTGTTAATCAGGGCTGAACTATCTTCACAGCAATATAAAAAGTTAGGTACAGTACCTGTGTTTAGGCTTAAGTAATGTCTTGTAAATTATTTCTCAAAACTTCTCATCTCTCACCACTCATCTTATTAAGAATCATGTTTGCTATTTCCATTTGATGCAATTTTCTACAATTAATCCATTAAAAACATTACTTGGATGTACAAATGCATGTCATTCGGCAAGAGCAAAGTGCTTATGAACAGTGAGTAGTTGAAGTTTGAGAAGTAACAAGTACAGGCCCACCTGGATAGGCTTCTAAGCTACGAAAATGACAGCATTCTCTTATAGGAATTTTAAGGTCTTCAGGGTACCAATACCAGGGTAACCAATATCAGCTTATATCATGCAAATATAAATATTCTACATTTTCTCAGATTCTGATTACTTTTTGAATATCTTCAGAATATGCATTTGGAAATTCCATCCATCCTTCCATCTTCTATCTATGGAAGGCCACAAGAAGACACACAAATGTACACACACACGCACACACAATCATACTGGGCAGCTGAGAGACACATTTGGAATCTCCTTCTAATAATCGGCAGTTTAACATTTGGTTACTGTCTTTACACTTTACTCCAGATATTTCTAGTCATAGAGAGATTTGAGGATCAAGTGTGGCACATTCATTTCCTCCAGCACATTGGGTCTTTTTTTCCTTCTCAATCATCATGTAGTAAAGCTCAATACAGGTGCAGAACATAAAACTATCACCCGGTAGACCACTGGGTCACTGTATAGCTAGGACAGCCTGGATACAGCGTGAATGAACACAGATTTTGAGTTGTGGTATTGTGGCATACTCTGAAGCTAACTCACTGAAAGGCATATTGGGATTCATTTTTTCCTTAGCAAGATAGCAAGACTGCTTAAAAAGTATAGATCTCCATTTTTCGGTTCTTAACATAAAGCAGGGGTGGCCAATCTTATCCGCAAAGGGCCGGTGTCTGTGCTGGTTTTTGGGGTAACCTTTAGGTCAGCTGTTCAAACCCAGGTGTGAGGACTCTTCAGCCAATCAGTCCTCTAATTAGTGACCTAATTAAGCAGTTGCAGCGAAAACCCGCACACACTGTGGCCCTTTCTGGATACTACTGGCCACCCCTGACATAAAGGGTCTACATACACACACACACCTACATATATACACAAACACAACCAGTCGAACGTTTTTGACATGACAGATTTTTACCACTTTTCCATGCATTTCATAAACTGCAGATTTTTCATTTCTGTTGTAAATGAAAATACAGTAGAACCTTGGAACTCGAAGGTTTCTTGACTCGACCAACTCGGACATCAAAAGGGGCTGTTGATTTTTTATTTCGATTTATATCTCAACCGAAATCTTGGAACTCAAGCGTTCCTGCTAAAACGTGTTTGGGTCGAGACGTGTTCAACTCTACCGATTCGGACCTCAAACAGGTTGGTCAAGAAAAATCTAACTGCAACTCAACCAACAGCTCAGAACACGACAAAACAAAACATAGCTGATAAAACGGATCGAGATGCATCTTCGGTGGACTGAAACCAAGGTTGTGGAGCAGGAATCGCTCTCAGTCTCGCCATACCCCTCGACCGAGTTCGACGTCTGAAAGCTGTGTTCCTGTGTTCAGTCTGAATTTTTTTGTGTTTTATCTACAGTACGTTTAATGATACAGTAATCATGGCCCCTAAGAAAGTGAGCAGTGATACCAGCAAACCAAAGAGGAAATTATAGCAAGACATAAAGGTGGTGCATGTGTGTCTGCTAGGGCTTCGGAGTATGGGATTGTCATTTATTTTATTTTTATTGCATTTCTATGTGTGCTTTTTCATATGTGTATTAGTTTTGTATTGATTGTTAATGCTTTTTATCATTAGTTAGGTAGGTAGAAAAGTTTAAATAGGCAATAATTTGGAGGTCTGGAACAGATTCAATTCATTTACATTATTTCTTATGGGGAAATTTGACTTGGAACTCGACCAAATCGCAACTTGACCAGCCTTCTGGAACTAATTAAGTGTGTTTCAAGGTACCATTGTATATTTCAAATAAAACAAGTTTCTTTTATGACAAGAAAAGAGGTGCTGTTGTGGCCAACAGGTTAGCCCATATTGTGGTCTGTGTGGATCCCAATGCCCTAGTGCAGTGACGGGAACACTGTGCTGTAAAAATGGTGTCATCCTTTAGATGAACCGTAAAACTGAGGTCCTGAATCTCTGAGGCCATAAAAGATCCCTCAGCATCCTTTGGAAGAGTAGGGGTGGTATCAAATCTGGCCTCCTAATCACCCCCTATATCAAATTAGTGAATTCTCTCCTGCTCCTTCATGACCTTAGGTACTATGTGGTGAGCGTACTGGTGCGGAACGGCTGCCATTTTGTCATCCAGGTGGGTGCTACACAGTGGTAGTGGTTGAAGTGGCTCCCCATTGGTTCTGCAAAGCACTTTGGGTGTCTTGTGCTATATGAATGCTACTTTAATGCATTGATTCATCCATCAGTGCAAGTCTGACATCCTATTAACTGGTAATGTGGTGACGGCATAGTCTAATTGTAGGCTGTCCTTTAAGTTTTAAGGCAGCAGTTAACTTTTGACTGTTATTGTGTGTGCATGTATATATATATATATATGTGTGTGTGTATATATATATATATATATATATATATTCTGTGATGAATAAATTAATATGAAGATTTAGTTGTCTTAACTGACACCCATTAAATGTAATGAATGGTGAATTATACTGTAATGGCATGTTCTTTTATTCATTTTACATTTACTTTAATGTGGTGCATACGATACAAGGTCTGTCACATTTATTTATTTTTCATTTTTCACTGTTTCACAATGTATCCCTGTGCATAGGCAGAACTAGGTGTTTTTGCAAGAAACACATTTACAAAACATATGACAGTTAGAGCATCTTATTTCTTCAAGTGGGAGAATGCTTATAAACCTCCAAAACTATTAATTTTACTCATTATCTGATAAACAATTATTAAGTCTACAGTTGAACTAAGAGGTAATGCAGAGATGATCCAACCCTGTGTAAAATGTGTATAAAAAGTCTCAAACCACAAATTTCAACTAACTGCTACTCATTAACACACGGATGCTTGATATATGCTCTCCAGACTTCCCACAAACACCTGCAGGCTTGAGAATTCTACTAGTCTAGTGATGCCCTTCTGCTCAAGTCGTGTTAATATGCCCCAGTGGTGCGCCCGTTTGTGGGGCAGCCTGACATCTTTCACTGCATTTATTCACGTTATCGGAACTGCCAGCCAAAAGAGAACACCTGTTGGATAGAAAGTGTACTGAATGAGGGATAAAAAAAGGTTCATTTAGAGTCACCAGAGTCAACTGAGCTTAGCGCTCATGAGAAATCCTATAGCAGCACCTGTGCATTTCCATAACTATGCTTCTTTGCATTACCACAATCTCCAGAGAGATTCAACTCTGCAGCTTTTTACAGCTGCATTACATGCTGCCACCCCTTAAATGAATGTATATGTGTTTGACGTGCATGTTCATTGGTGACAGAGATGCAAACAAACTTTATAGGACTAACACTCAGCCAAAAGAACCACATAATAAAAGGGTGAGAAGAAGGAGCAGGAAGTTTTTATTTAGTTACAGGAGTGGAGATGGATTCGACAAGACTATGGATTGGAATGAAACAAAACGTACAGAGAAACAGAAGTTCCAGTTTGTTAAATGGGCTACAGTGAGGGCCAGGTTGGAGATTAGGTTTTGAGGGTCAAGAGAAAAATAACTTATTCCTTACCCTCATCTCCTGATTTGGCCCCACCCTGCCGCAGGTCAGCCAAACCACATTAAACAGTGATGGTTTTGCATTAAAACTGGGAATCTGTGAGCACTCCACAGGCACTACCACTTAGACACGGGCTCACAGAGAGCCCGGCTTCTGCTAAATACATTTCCCGGCTTCAAACAACAGAACAACAAATAATGTGACAGGAAGGTCGCTTGTTAAGTGAACCTGTATGTCCCTCAAGGAAAACTGCAAGTAGCCAGAGCCCAGCTGCCGCCACAGAGGTGGTGTGGACATCATGCCTTCAGTACGGTAATAACTGCCCAAGTACCGTGGGCCACAAAAAAATATATAGTAGTGCAGTATAATTCAAACAAATGATACAATAACATTGCCAGCAGTAATTTTTTGCTTGTACATTGTATACATGGGCACATGCATAGACGTATAAACCCAAAAATGATTGTAACAGGCCAAAGGGGTTTAAGGGGCTCGATTTTGTGACTCCCAGTGCAAATGTTATATAAATGATGTCCCTCCAAATCTCTCAGCCTATAGGAGTAATATTCATCCATCCTGAAACAGTGAAACACAAACAGTCTCTGGGGTCCATCCCAGAATACACAGGGGCACACACCGCATGGAAATGCCAGTCTATCATTAGGCATACAGTTACACAGAGAAGTGCAAATTGGATCATTTAGAGATGCCAATATGGCTAAACTGCATGTCTTCGGGCCATGGAAAAACACCAGAACACCTACAGAAAACCCAATAAACAAGCAAAATCCACACAAAAATCCCATAAAGTCACGACTTTACCTTCTGGGCCACCAAGCTTTCCATAAGAGAATGATATTTTGTTTTCGGTTTCAATGTATTAATACTGATTTGCGCTATGAAACGAAAAGAATCTATTGCTAATGAAGTTTAACGTAACATAGGGAGAGGCGCACTGTAATAAGCAATCAAATAAATTATGATGCAGTTCCACCTACACACATTTTTCCTGCAAGTACATTAAACCAACATTTACCTCATTAAAACTTTATCGAGGTAAATGCCACATCATCCCTGTTTTCAAAGCTCAAAAATGTCTATTATGCTTAGTTTGACAGGTGTGGATTTCCTGTTTATGGTTGTGATTTTTGTGCATATTATTTACATCACTTCCTTTTATTAATGTAAAAAAAAAAATGTTTGCAGTGACAAAAGTAAATCGAACTTCTGCTAAAGGTCTAGGTCTCTGTGTTTACAGTACTGCTTCTTTTTCTGCTATCCTACCCAGGCACCGCCACCTTCATCAAGCACTGCTTGAATTGGATCTATGAACACCTTGAACCGTCCTTAATGTGGGCAGCAGATTCAGTGTCACCATCAAGTCCAGCTGTGCCCCCACTAGCTGATCAAGCACATTCCCATAATTGCGCTCACCACAACAACCACAAATGGGCTTTGCTAATTGTTTCATGTTTATCATGCCCAGGGGGCAGGAGATGACAGCTGGCCTGTAAGTTTTTCTTTCCTCCCTCCTGAATAATACAAAATAATTAAAACCAGTATGTAGGTGGAATTGAAAAATACCTTCAAATTTAAAAGAGCTATTATGGACTATTAAAAAAGTATTTAGAACTCTGAGGGAATTTCTAGTCTTACATCACAATGCTCTGTAGTGCAGCTCTGCTATCTCAGTTTAAGTGTTCCACTTCCGTTTGAATGTAGGCAGTCGAAGCTTAAACTGGGCTGAAATGGCTAAAACATAAATAGCCGTGCTGACAGATCTGTATTTCACCTGCTATTTTGCTTTTCTTCTTTCTGTCACAATTTTTTCCCCCTTGATATCCATCCATTCCTCTATCTCCTAGCTACTTCTCTTGGTAGGCGCAGTCGATATGCCTCATAAAATTTAAAGTCTTTTCAATTATTTACATTAATTTAACTTGTAATTTTAGGTTAAAATTAAAACAAAGCCTTTCAGGTACTGACAGCGTGAAACTTAGTTATGACAAAAAGCTGTCAGCAAAAGCCACATTTCACTTTGTTTTGATTGCTTCAACCGATAATCAGGCTATGAATATGAGACCAAGAGCAAGAAAAAGGCAGTGGGTGAATCTCAATATGCGTACTTGACCGTACTTGTGTTCTCGTGTACCCGTTTTATGTCATCTTCTGTTGTCGAAGACCAGTTCCAATACCAAGATCAGAAGTACGGAGGATGGTCAAAATCCCCGGATGTTGGTCTTGCTCCTCCCCAAATATGAAGGATACATTGGTTACATCTTTGCCGAACAAGACCAATCCCATGATTCATTATGCCACAAGTTTGCAAGTTAGCAAGACAAGTACAGCCTTCACATTCTTCGTATTGAGATTCACCCAATGTTTGATTTACTGTCATTTTTATGCACATCTCTGCACATTTTATTCCCCTAATCTAATTTTGTGTGGTTTGTTTTTTCCCTCCTGATGCAGCGTGGGTGTCAGAAGGTTCAGATATGATCATACAAGTACACAGCCCGACAAACAATGTTTATTATAATAACAAACAAAACTCCCACATAAAAAGAAAACCTCCATCGCCTCTCCCCCTTGGGCCTGAAGACACAAAACAAAAAATTAAATCCACATAGGAAAAATAGCAGTATTTTCCAAATGTTCGACGGGAAAAACAATTCAGGTATCAAACATCCTTTTCAGGCTTCTCGTTTACAGAGCTGATGGCATTCTCTGTTACAATCACCCTCTCCTGTTTGCAAAGCCCTTTCTGCGGCTGGCATGCACCCAGGTGTCCTTGCTTTGTATGAGAGCTGAGAACAAATACATGCTCCGTATTTCCCCCCGCCCTTCCATTTTCGCCCCATTTTTATGCTAAAGTATTAGCATGGGAAGGGCTGTAACCGCATTGCAATCCCCTGCTTTACATTATGTCTCAGGCACTCTTTAGAAACTGTAACTATGAAAATCATTTAAGATTCATTTCACTGGTTTATACAAAATTGTGCACATTTCAGATCAAACTGAATACTGTTTTATCATGTACCTTTTCTTGCTGACTAAGTTAGAATGAACTTGTGAGCTTTCTTCAGTTTCATAAGAACGATCATATTTTGAAAAAGGGTTAATATTCAACATATTAGCTAGCTATTCAAAAGGAAACAGCATATTATGATACAAATGTTTAATTAATGTTCATGACTTTTCATTGAATTAAACTACTCATACATAAATTCAATAAATATAATGAATTTCCGTGGATGGATGGATGGATGGATGGATGGATGGGTGGATGGATGGACATTTAAATGTTTTACATTTTAATAGTTTTGACAGATTACCTTAGCTAAAATTACCATTGACATGAAATATTGTTTAAAATTAATGAATTAATTAACTGATTGATTGATTAATTTGAAAAGCAGGGTCTGCCACCCCTAACTGCTTAAAAATGTTTTGGTTTAGTGTCAGACATGTACTTTTTGTTTAATATTTCTTTCCCTGTTCTGCCTCGTTCTTGAATTTGTCCAGTAATTGATTGGAGACAGCATATTCAGCCACTGACAGAAAGATGAGGTTGGTGTTCCCAATGAATATTTTAAAATAAGGAGAACCTTGAATTACTCCAATTTGGCGTCGTTGGTGGTGGCATTCAGGTTTGTTGTCGTGACATTCCTTTGGCCTCCTGTTGAGCCATAGTTCACACTATGCTTCATTAAAATACCGCAGATAGCAAAGACTTATTAAGATGACCTACCAAGGTCATTAAAAGCAGGCCAGAGGCCTGGACACGTGGCTTCACACTTCAGCAGACCTCTCATTTTCCTTCACATTGCAACATCACAGGGTTAGATGTTAAAAATTTGCTACTACGATGCCAAGTTCACGATGTGCGTTCTGGTTAGATCCTGTCTTTCAGTGTTTCACGGAGGAATGGCAGGCAGTTACACAGACGAATCAAGGTCATTTTAAGATAATGGAAAACAAGTCCACATAGTTCTTGGCTTTCTCTTGCAGTTATTGATCCATTTCCCATGGTTCTTACCCTCACTGTCTGGTTTGTCTAATTCTTCATGGTCACATCCCACTTTGTACCGTAACATTACGAATTATTTTAAGAAACCCAGAATCTAAACAATCTCTCCATTTTCAGAACTAGCAGTAAAATTAGTGATATATCAAAATGAAAGCTCTAGAAAAGCCTCTTATGCAATATAATCTACATTGTGTTAACGTTGCAACTTGGATTGAAAGTAACAGATGAATGTAACAGATGAAAACTGCACACACACACAGCCCCCTTAGAGAAACAAACACAGCGGCTTGTCTCAGACCAGAAGCCTTTCATTAGAATCACTTTAATATAAATAATGGTGATGAATTGATCCACAAACTTCATGTCACAGTTAATGGAGTATAGCGTGTGAACTGATTTCCTACACTATATTGAAAAATCACAAGATCCCAAGAGTAGGTTATCCACATAAAAGGTCCCAGTGTCACAAACTGATAGTATTACGTTAAAAAAAGCTGATTTCTCAAAGTACAGTAGATGAGGTATTCAGAATAGGTAGTATTCAGAATGCATATAATGGTAACCACTAAACTGAGGGATTGTGTCAATGGGCAAAAGTTTATGGGCTAAACTATGGAATACATCCAAAATCCATAGACTCTTTTCTCTCTAAGCATATCTGTAGCTATCAAGATTGAATAACATCGCATCATAGCATCGCAGTGTTGTTTGTCCAGAAGAAACGCATGCACTGCTTGTTAAAAATATTAACTACAAATGGTCTGCAGTTAATAGTCTTTTTTTGTTGATGTAAGTTTCAATCCTCAGTACTAAAAGATCTGGTGTCTTGAAATATCCTGTAGTACATGAACTGGCTTTTTACAACGTATATAGTCTGAAAGGCATTATAAAAACAAGAATCAGGCTAACAAATGTTGTAATACTTATTAGTTTCTGTACTTATTTAAACCATTTTATGCATATTAGGGGCCCTATTCATGTTATTTGCTGTTTCTGTGATTGTTTTCCTGAAATTTCTCCTCACAGATAAATGACTTAAGCAGCTCTTTTACAAGTTCAGATTAACTGATTTGTTGGCAATGTGTAGAAAATATCTTGTTTCTAAGCAATAGCAATTACACATGTGGACAAAATTGTTGGTACCCTTCGGTCATTGACAGGTCATTCTTCATTGAGAGGTTGAAAGAAATGAGGATAAACACACTTATATCAGGGGAGGTGTGTGGTTCAGTGGGTTACACCCCTGTACCTGTCATCAGAAGGATGCCGGGACAAATCTCACAGTTAGCAGGATGAATGTTTTGCTGTATCAATAGTTACTTGAACTAGTTACATTGTGGGTTTTTATCCTTTTAACATAACAACCAAGATCAAGCAATTTATACAATCAATTCAGTTTTTAAAAATGTTGGGTAGCCCTTCAGAATCCTGTTTACTTTTATTTATTGTTTGTGTTTATTTAAGAATACCTCTTACTGCTCCATGTTATTGAATTGAATCCAGCTGCCTTGGAAGTTCAGAAATAAACTATTTTGCCAGTTTTTGTTGTACTTTTCCAGACTGTCAGTGTGGCTGTTAACTTAACACTTATCCATGACTGTGCTATCAAAGACCCAATAACATTTGGTCTTTTTTGTTTGACAGTAGAAAGGATATACGGCCAACATAAGAAAATGGAAATCTCTCCATTAGGGCTATGAATGAAGGCCATGTGGAACTACAGTCACAATCCCTCTGGGGTATGTCCTTTCACCAAAGACCTGAGCAAGCAATGACACTATTGCACTATGTCTCAAAAGAAATCAAAAAAGTTCTGTCACACAAATAGGACTGTGACTTGATTCTTTCTTCTCCTTCTTTTGCAGTTATTTTATAAAAGTATGCCTCCTCTTTTAAAAAGGTAGGGAGGTAAAAAGTATTGCATGCGACTGTGGACTAATGTAGATTTAGAGGTCATATAGATGAGTTCTTCTAAAAGTATTACACAAGTGTGTGTAATCTAAGGTGGTCTATGGTGGACAAGCATCCCATCTGACATGGTTTTCCCAGTGATTTCCTGTTTCTGCTCCCACTTAAGCAGAACAATAAAAACATCAAATTAAATTCCTTTAAAACCTTTAAAAGTTCTGACAGGCAGAATCCTTAATATTTTTATATATTAGCATTGTAAACTTGTAATAAGTCTACAGTCATGGGCAAAAGTTTTCAGAATGACAAAAGTATTGGTTTTTACAAAGTTTGCTGCTTCGGTGTTTGTAAATCATTTTGTGAGAAATTTCTATGGTATACTGAAGTACAGTTACAAGTATCTCATAAGTGTCAAAGGGTTTTATTGACAATTACATTAAGTTTATGCAAAGAGTAAATATTTGCAGTGTTGGCCCTTCTTTTTCAAGACCTCTGCAATTCACCCTGGCAGGCTGTCAATCAACTTCTGGGCCAGATCGTGACTGATGGCAGCCCATTCTTGCACAATCAATGTTTGGAGTTTGCCAGAATTTGTAGATTTTTGTTTTCCAACCCGCCTCTTGAGGATTGGCCATAAGTTCTCAATTGAATTAAGGTTTGGGGAGTTTCCTAACCATGGATACAAAATGTCGATGTTTTATTCTCCGATCTACACAGTTATCACTTTTGCTTTACGGCACGGTGCTCCATCATGGTGGAAAAGGCATTGTTAGTCATCACACTGTTCTTGGATGGTTGGGAG
>JAODLD010000136.1:4465453-4478186 GCA_026781065.1 Mormyrops boulengeri
ACACTGCTACAGTGGGGTTTACCTGCCCCCCCCCCCCCCCCAATACCTAATATGTATAGCTATGCAACAGCAATAAGGAGCAGCAATCCCTGAAGTGCTGTATTTTATACACATATGCTGAGTAAAACATTAAACAATGTATTTTTAAAGACACCTCAAAAAACAGTTCTGGAAAGTATAGGGAAATAAATTGACACAAAATACATAAACGTATGCTCAGTGAATTAAATTAAAATCAGGAAAGTATGAAATGTTTGGCTGTGTATGATGGTAATATATGACGGTGTGCACTTGTGTGTGGCGGCGTGTGCGTGCTTTGGTTCCCCCACTGATATGTACTAACATGACACGCCTAACCCTTCATTACCTATTGTAAGGATCACATGTGCTGAAATAATCACCATTGTTATAGACGTGGGGGGGGGGGCGGGTATTTGGTAATAGGTGACTCGTTTGTTTCACAATCAGAAGGATGTGATTCTTGAATGCTGCTCTGAGCATAAGTCAGCCCGAGCAATACTGCGATAAGTACTTTCAACTTGAAGTTTATCTTTTTTCCCCAAATGATCTACCAGATTTAATCAAGGAAATGTTATTAACAGCCTACAAGGGTCTCTCTTAACTCCCATGGATCCCTAATACCGATACCTTCTGTTGAGGAAAAGGGGAAATAGGGGAAAAGGGGGAAAAACAAGAAGAAAATAATCAAGGCAATGAGCATCCGACATCTGAATCTGCAAGACTGATAACAAGCTTTAGATTATCAAAATCTGTTAACAGAAAAGAATGTGACTGATATGCCGATAAGGTACTATAGGTGGCTGTTTACTCAACTGTGTATTATTTGCCCTGTTTTTCTTACTGCATTTATTTATTTTTGCTCTTTGTATTTATTAGTAAATGGCAGAAGATCTAAAAATGCCAGAGGTAAAGACTAGTGTGCAGCCTACCAGAATAGCAACGGCTTGTCATCTAGGTGACTGCAGGTATGTATCTCCCTATGTCTCAGTGAAAACTATGAAAAACAAATCATTTTAAGTAACACTTTGCTTAAGTGTTTTGTTTTTTGTCATTTATAAATACATTCATAACAAATAACGCATTCATAAAGCATTATAAACGTGTATAAATATTTATCAAAAGGCAGAGCACATTATAGCCATGTGTATTAGGCATTATGAATGCTATATGATGCGCTCATCTATAATGCACCATAGATACCTTTATAATGTATTATAATGGTCGGTATAAACATTAAGGATGCTTTGTATCACATTATCAAGGTATGGATAGTGCATTATAGGTGAGAGCTTCATAAGACAGTCATAATTTATATTAGACATGACTAGAATGTGTTATGCCTATTTATAAATATTTATAGCCATATTTATAATGCTTTGTTGATGCATTATAATGCATTATGAATGTGTTTATAATTTACTAAAAACATGGCCTTAAGTGAAATATTACCATAGTGTATTTAGCTGCAGTGGTGACATGATATGGATACCTGAGCCTGCTTCCCAATTAATTAAAGTGCAATTGTTGGCGTTTAATTAGAAAACATAATGGTTGCTGCTTTACATTTCTAGCACGTTTCCGGAGGTGTGTCTATAAGGACTCACCTTTTAACCGCTGCCTTTGAAAAAATTACACAGAGCAGTTGAAAGTAAATGAAATTCCACACACACAAAGTTAACCAAACAACAAAACAGCACAACCAGTTAGAGTGTACATGTTACTGCCCGGTGGCATATGAAACATATTATTGTGGAAGGTGAATGATTTTTCATGACACTTTACTTGAAGTTGTTATGTATAAAGCATTATATACATAACCTTCATAATGCTTTATAATGGTTGGTGTCAATAAATCAATAACGAATCAATAAAGCATTGCAGCATCTTCTATTGACAGTCATAATGCTTTACAATGTTGATTATAATACTTCATAAGGTCCAGTGAAGCTCCCTACTATACAGCTCCTGTACTATACAGATACATTTATAATGTATTATAATGGTCACTATAAAAAAGAATGCTTTGTACTGCATTATGAAGGTATCTACAGTACATTATAGATAAGAGCTTCATAAAACATTCATAATGCATAATAAACATGCCTATAATGTGTTATGCCTTTTTATAAATACTTATAGCCATGTTTATAATACTTTATGAATGCATTATAATGAGTTGTGAATGTGTTCATAGGTTCGTATACAGATGGCATTCATAGAATGTGTTACCTGATTTTCCTGTGTTTTGTGAGAGCACTAAAAGCTAAAAACCTGCCAAGCAGTCAGTAACCATAAAAAGAAACAGTATTTATATTATTTGAGTTATATTATTGGTCTAGTATCAAATGACAGTCATCCCAAAACACAACCTTTCTTATCCAATTAAATCGACTGAGATTATGCCTTTGATTAAAATATTATATTAGTTTGTTATCCCATGTCTTTCATCTAACCATATTAGTGTCACACCATATGGGGAGCACGGACTAGGGAAGTAGGAGAAGGAGCCGCAGGAGTGGGGAACGAGGGATTTATTAGGAAAACAATGCAGAGCACAAGACTAGACACAGCTAGTAACATAGGGGTTCCACACATGGTTAATGAGGGGGCATGGCACACAGGATGAGTGGCACGATCGGGACGTGACAATCAGATGTATCCAGGAGTTTTAGTTCTGGTGTGTTTATCTTATTTGCCTGATCACACTAATGGCATGAAACATAAAAACAGGCAATTAGGCTAGTCTAGACATCCAAGGCAAATCCAGGGTTGTCTGGTCAATGAAGGTCAACTACAGACTCATTCTAGATGCACTGGTACATGCACATACAGCCACAGTGACACAAGTAACTGGCTGAGAATGGCTCACTGCAGAAGAGTCCTGCATCTGAGGACCTTACAGGCTCAGATTCTCCATTTCAAAGTACGCAAGTCAGGCCTAATATCTGAAAATTGCTTTTTGAAAAATTGCATCTAGCTGTTTTTGGATTTATGATCAATTTTATGCAATTAGAGATGCATAACTGAACTGATGCATCATTCCCCTGCTTGTCCCATTTGCTTTTCTTTCAGCTTCTGCTATATTTTCTTCAGTTTTCCTTCCTGATGTTGTCCTGGTGAATAATATATGGTGTGCTTGTAATCTTTACATGGAAGTATGTACTGAAAGCTGTAACTTAGCATTCTTCACTGGGAAGCCATATTTGAACAGAGGAACAGGAAATTGATATTATGTCTGCAAAAAAATATCACATATAGCTGTGACCGTGGTATCTAAGTTCAAATCCTTGGAATGCCCCTTTGGTTAATAAGGTATATACTTGGGGGGCTAGCCCATCGCAGTGCACACTCACACCATTCACTCACACATGCACACCTATTGGCAATTTAGTAGCCCCAATTAGCCTCAGCATGTCTGTGGACTGTGGGGGGAAACTGGAGTACCCAGAGGAAACCCCACCACGAGACGGGGAGAACATGCAAATACCATACACATGGAACCCAGGTGGAGACTCTAACCCTGCACCCAGAGGTGTGAGGCAACAGTGCTAACCACTGCACCACCATGCCGCCCCTACCTAACAATCAATGCTATAAATATTTGGAAACAGTGCATGCATATAACATGACCAATAGTACTGGAAAAGAATTTTAAGATCAAACAAAACAACATCAAACAAAAACAAAACTTTATATATCCAGGTAAGTACTGCAAAATGTAACTGGATGCACAAAAGCATGAGACGACTGCAAATTAAAGCTTAACGTTTTTAAATAACTAGTAAACTGACATATTCAGTGTTATAATATTACATGAAAACTAATTATGATTCTGCAGCACCGGTGAAGTGTTTAGGATTTGGGGAGATTCAGTAAAAGGTCAGTGTGCTTGCAAAGGAAAGTTATTAAAACACGCTCTTATCAACACTGTGGCTGTTTCACCAGAGGGAGTTTCTCTTTTGGCAAAGGCTTTTAAAATCTTGACATTTACAGTCAACAAAAAAAAAGGAATTAATATTTCCACTCATATACCAGTTTAGTATATTATGGCAAAGACCTGGCAAACATTATAATTAATGCTTGCATTTCCTCTTTTTGTTTAGTGCAGGGATTACCAACATGGTGCCCGCAGGCACCAGGATGCCCCCAAGGACCACATGAGTCGCCCGCGGACCTGTTCTAAAAATAGCACAACTCACCAGTGAGCAGCATCTAAAATTTAATTTTATCCTGTTGCTATTCTTCTTTAATCACATTTGCATTTATATAGATTTGAAAATGACAATATCTAAAAAAAAGCATTTAAAACATGTTTATTATACATGAAGTTTAGATAAGTTTAGGAGGGTCGTTTCAAACTGGCAGCCCTTCGTATGTCTCAGTACCCGTGAAGTAGCTCTCAGTTTCAAAAAGGTTGCTGACCCTTGGTTTAGAGGAAATGACTTTCACTGCATTACATATAGTTTAACTTCTTGTTGCATAATCAGGTACAAAGTTTCAGTTGCAATGTTTTTGTACTGTAAAATCACAACATCCATATTACATACATATCTCAAATCATAGTTTATTTATCAAAGGCACTAAAGAGCAGCATATGACAGGAGAAGATGGCAACAAAATGAACACAGGGTGAGACTGGGAAAGGCACATACACAAATGTACACTTTTTACAAATTACGTGGTCATGATATAGAGTTACAGATGATAGACGTATAAAAGAAGGTTAAGTTTTATCGGGGGCTCAATTAAAAGATCCTAAGCACTGCATCCACACAATGATAACCATTTATTTTATACATCATTAGTTCAAATTTGCTATGGTGTAAACTTCATATTCAGGTCAGAGAGAATGAGGTTAGATTTCTCTAGCCTGTTGAATAGCAGCTCTCTTAGTTGATTAGCAGCAACTCGTTTTTGGCGAAAAAAGGAAAGAAAGGGAGAAGTACGAATGGGTAATGGGTGAAGAAAGAACTTGTCTGTGTGTTTCAGCTGTATTCATCCAAGCCCACACTACCTGCACAACTCTAAACGAAGTATCATACTAAGAGTTGTGTAAAATATGATTTCCCGACCTTTTGATGATTTTTTTTTGCATTGTGTAAAAAAATCACAGACTGTTGGCTGATCAATTGCATGGATGGATTTAATAAGTCCAATAAGTTTAACCGTTTCCATTTCTTTCACATGTGATCAAGATGCCCAATCATAAGGGGGTTCCAAAAAAGTGCGGCTTGGAAATATATCATTTATTCTTGGAAATTAACCAATACAGCTCAAAAAAGAAATCCCAGTTTTCTACAGCCTGGTTGAATATTCGCCAGATACTAGTGCCAATAGGCGTGATTCTCTGGTCCAAACTGGCTTTTGTTTTCATCTTCGGCAGCGCGTTTTTTAATCATCACTTACAGACGTTGTAATTAGAGCTGACCTTGTCTGTTTCCCTTAGGCTTCATGCACTTGGCTCACATTTTCCATGAATGAAAATTCAGTGTTTGCAACATGCTGCTTCTAACCTGTTTGCACAGGTATACTGACTTTCTTCAATACAAAGCACCATTCAAAGAGCAATACGATAATGCAGTACATTGACTAACAAGTTCCTACAAATTTGTCGTTAAATAAAAATAAGTGTTAAACAGCATTTGGATCATTTGGACTCCTCTGACCAAAGATTGAGTCTCCTCCCTGGTTCTGTGTGAAGTTTGCATGTTCTCCTCATGTTGTTATGAAGAGGTTTCCTCCAGGTTTTCTGGTTCCCAAGGTGGATTGGATTTGTCCATAAGTGTGTCTGTGTTGGTGCCCCATCCTGGATTATTTTCTGCCTTGTTCCCATAGCTTCTGGGAAAGGTTCTGGATTCCTGCGATACTACATAGGTCAACTGGGTATAGAAGATGGATGAGTCTTTACCAGTTACTCATATGTTTACTAATTTATGTTAGTTCAGTGGATCTCAGTCCTGCTTCTGTGGCACCCCATGCTGCTTCCAACCTGCCATATTCATTATTAGCCTATTAAGGGCCATCTGAGCCTGATTAAGGTAGAGTTAGAATGAAAACATTCTGACAGGGGGTCCTCCAGGAACAGGATTGAGAACCTCTGTATTAGTTAATTACACAACATCAACTTACAAGTAGGCAATGATTATGTGAAAATTGTATTACTGATCCAAAGGTATTTAGGAACATCTAGTTATGGTTAATTGTGGGGAAAAAACTGGAAAGTTTAAGTGTAGTAAAGCATTTGCTTAATGTGCTTATAGTGTGAATAATATTTTGTTAAGTCAGTCATACAATCAACAATCGAGTGCCACTAGGCTAAAAACTGCAAAACATAAGTACAACAGTTGTAAGAACCAGCTGTAAGAAATGATTAAGACATTAATTCTACGCAGTTTTCAAATTGTACTTTTGTGACCAGTTAACAGCTAGCAAATAACTATAATTACCGAGTGATTTCGTTTTAGAGTTATTGCCTAAATATTTTTATTCAGTATAACCAAATCAGCTTATAAGTTGCCGATTATCTAGTTATAGCATTGATTCTAGCATTGGGACGTGGGTTTGATCCCTGTTGTGCCGCGTAAAGAGATCTGCGTACAAAACAGCTCGCATTCTATCAGATGGATTAGCTAGTTATGTTCCGAGCCAGCTCATCACACCAGAGATGCCTGCGGTCATCTGGGAGAATGCAGGGCTGAACAGTGTCCTCCCTTGAGAGTATAATATGATTCAAAGCATCCAGCAAGCCTTAGTGTGGAGCAGGTGTGTGCAAGATCTCTTGGGCCTTGCGTATGGAGTGGGAAATCTCTGACGAAATTAACTGGGTATTCTAGATCAATGTAAAAATTATGGGAAAAGGTGAATAACGGATGTTGAAGACACAAACCCAATCCTTATTTATATGATTTCTCTTTTCAGTCCCGTATGATAAATGCCTACTTTCAGTATACAATATTCCACAATACATAGCTAAAGAGGAAACAATAACTGCCCAGTGGAGTAACAGAGCTATAACAAACATACACAGGAACAGGAGATGTATTCAAAGAACAAATTGTGACGCAGTAAGGGGATGTGATCTGTCCAAAAAAAAACAAACACATAAATAATGTGTCAGTGTGTGGGAAATTGAACTGAATAGATTGCAAAACTGATTACAGCATTCACAAGGAACAAAGGGATCTCAAGTATGTGTCCATTTTCAATGCAAATTAAAATTAGATTTGTTTTAGATAACCATGTAGTACTAATGACAACAGACTGAAAGAGACATCCAGGCAAGCAAGGAAGCAAAGGGGGGGTATAAGACAACCTCTGAGTGCTCTATGTACAGGAAGTATGTTATAAAATGAATTAGCAAATGCAGGCTGTATACTCAGGAAGGCTCAGATGCACTGGATTAACTGGCTGAGAGTCTGAGATCCAAGCGTTTTAAATCCCGCCCCCGCTGTCTGTGTGTGAGCTTGCATGTTTTCCCCATGTCAAGTGGATTTGCCACATCCCCCAGTCCAATGACATGCATTTAGGTGAATACACACTTCTAAACTGCCTTGCTTTGTGTCAGGCATAACACAGACGATAAACTAGCTACAAAATCATGAGAAGGAGTCGTATTTGTTAACCTATATATATATGTGCACAACATTTAGTATTTTCTCGTCTATAATGCATAAAGACTGCATTAAAGACTGTACAAATCAGTATATGAAATTTAATAAGTATTTGATCAAGAAAAGTTTATTATTATTATTATTATTATTATTGTTATTATGTTGTTGTTATTATTAGATGTATATTGTTTGAATTTAAACATCACAAATTATTCTTGTGAATGTTTATGTTCACAGTTACTACATTAAGTAAATATAGTCTTTAAGACCAACTGTAACTTGCAAATCAGGATAATGTAGCGGCTGCCTAACTTTGTTTTACTTTTTCCTTGTTGAGATTTTGGGCATCTCGTTTGCTTGCAAATTTTATGCATAACTTTTATATTTATTCCACATACACCCAGACTGTCATTACTATCTGTTTTTGTTTTTAACTAATTGTACAAAATGACAGTGGCAAGGTCAATGGAAAACCAACAAGCAAAACATATGCAGAGGAAGGCAGAAAATGCAAGTATCCCGCTGTGTTTCCCCCTCCCGTGAATTACTGCAGTATATTCATTTCTGTTTATGTCTTCGCATGTTAGCAAAGAGCCCCCACGGGCCCCTTCCACACAGTCTTTATAGGCCCCACTAATTATAAGACTTACTATTTAGCACAGTGCAATAGTGAGTAAACAGAAAAATGAACAAACTTTAATCAGTATAAATCAGGCTGTGCAAACAAATCCCCAATGGCTGGGTCAGGCTGCCTAGGATCAGCCCCATCTTCACAATGCTAGACCTATAGGGTAGAATTATTAATGAATAATGTTGTTCCTACTCCATCCCCTGGTACTCTCAACACTCTAGTACAGAGTTTTTCAGCCACAAAGTCATGTTCAGTGATCCCAGCCGATCCCCCCACTATGGCTTTAATTTTAATTCATCGTATCATTTACTTTTTCTCTGCTGTATTCCCCAGCATAATGCTTTAAAAGCCAGGTAGCAAGACAGGTGTAGGTAAATCAAACCCTAACTTTGGTTTCATCTCTGCCGTGTCTTGTGACGCGTGGCTACCTGTCCCGTCTGTTTAAATAGGTGAGACAAGCTGCCACCTGAGAGATGCGATTACTCTCCCCGACTTAACCTCAGCTGATAAAATGACATGACATGTATTCAGTAAGACAAGGGATAAATAGCCAGCAGTAATGTGAGGTAGGAATACTCGTCTCTGTCTCTACTGACAGGATGTTGTCCCTAAATTTTCCCCACCGCTGACTTGTTTCCTCTGTCAGAAAGGGCCCAGCTGTGTAGTGGGCCAGTGCTGCAACTGAGGATGATGTCATGGTTCTGGCACCAGCCCAAAGGATTTGACCGTGGAGGTAGGCATTTCCCCCAGGTCACAATGTGACTGCATTCAGTTCAGTCAACATAACAAGTGAAAAACCATGTTATTAAGTACTCCAAAGACAGGGGGTGATATGGGGCTCAGTGGAGTAAGAAGGTCGTTGGTTCAAATCCTGTGGCCAGCAGAGTGATTTCACTGTTATGCCCCTGAGCAAGACCCTTAACCTGCAATTGCTCCAGGAATTGGCTGACAGTAGTCTCAGTTGGGTTTGTTGGCTCGGACGAAAGTGTCTGCTAAATAATTTCTTATTTTTTGAACAATAAGGTAGTTGATCCTCTTTTTCCTGCCAATGTATTCATGATCATTCACAAATGATTCAAATTCAGGTTTCTGATCATTACAATAACAAAACTAATGATGCGGTTCATCTCCATGCTTTTACTTGGGAAGACTAACCGTCTGTCAACAAAAACAGAATGATGAAACACGGGGCATGGGGTAAGAGTATTAGCAATTGTATTAGCTCTTGTTCCTTTGCAGGACCAACTACTAGAGAGGGCTAAGATTATGAAAATCTCAATCAAACAATTCAATTTATCTGTACATATTAACTTTCCCCAACTTCTGAAACTGCTCAATAAATATTTAGATGGTGGAACACTGTCATATTTGGACAGGGGCATAGTTAATCCTGTAGTAAATCATCTTTTAAGTGCAATATTTACCATAATTATCGCCATAATTAGCCGCCTACTTTATCATCTCTAGATGTCATACTTATTTGTTATACAGAGATTGTTGGATGTAGTTCTGTGTACTGTCTATTTTTGTCTTGTTGCATGGTCAGGTAAGGTGCAGTCTAACAGTTTCCTAGAGGATAATAAAAGTCTTCTGATTCTGATTATACATTATTATACAGGTCATTGTCGACTTACGACCTGTGTAACTTACGACTGATTGACTTTACGACTGCTACAAGAACACAAATGTGGCCAAGACTGCGCCACGTCTGGTAGCGTGAGTGTAGCCCAGTGCGAGTGTAGCCCAGCGCGAGTGTATGACAGTTTCTGCCCCAACTGCCGGCAGCAATGAACTAAGAAAATGGTGATAAAAAAAGGTTAAAAAACAAACAATATTTCTTAAAGATGATATATTATTATGTTATTATTATAATCTCTGACCAAGTAATATCATTCAAACCTAAAATGTCAAAGCATTTCCCAAAGGCAAAATACATTCATTAAGCCATGTATTTTGTATGCTCATTAACAAAAAGAAATCCCATCAGGGGAAGTGATTCTGTAAAAATAAATGTTTTTGCTAGTTCAGGAACAGGGAAAATTACCAGGAACTTGATAATTCAGAACTATACAACAAGGAACTTAAATCTAATCAAATTTAATGGCAGCGTGTAAAGTCCACAATCATTTTTATTCTGAAGATACACGATGCCATTAAAAATTAACAGAATGGAGACAAAGTGAACACCTAATTAAATGCTTTATGAATAAATATGGCACAGATAGAATCTCAAATGACAACTTATAATTTTTCTTGGTACGTGAAATTTAATTAAAAGTCTGTGGATTTTGTGAATATGTCACATAAAGAGCGGCCTCATCAATAAACAAAGGAATAGAGAGAGACAGCATTTCAGATTGAAGGAAAAGATTTGCTGCTTTGAGTAATTGTGTGGTGTATTTCCACAAAATATTGATCAGAGACAAGTGTTTCGAAGCATATGCATTTTCCATCTAATGGACACATCGTATTTCCTAATAGCTGACACTGAATAACATCAGTCCTTAGAGTATAGTACGATATTACGTTTGCTCTGCAAAAGGCCAAAGTAATGAAGCCGTTAGACGATGATGTACTATAACCCGAGCGTTGCATGCTCCGTGTAGATGAATTTCGCCGCCTACCGCCCAGTGCCTTCAGCACATGATCACACATAATGACTGAAGAGTGATGAATCCGTGGAGACTGTTTAGGGCTGGGAGTTGTCAAGTTGTGCCAGTGTCAGAAATCACTTCATGGGGATAAAAGCAGCTGATCACAGCAGGGCATCCTCCTAGCGTCACGTCGTTACGGTGCCGGGGCTATCCACAAACCATCGGACGGCGATGTCTGGGCCAAAGGCAGATGCAAATCCTGACTACTTGCACATGTTTCACAAACTTTTTACTTTTCATCTTATTTTTAAAATAAATGACACGTTGGTGTAAAGGCTGGGTTTGTGGTTTTTAAAAATCCAGGAGAACATAAACTGCTGTTGAAAAGTAATTGCAAACCAAAATGCAGTGAATTTGATAACAGACTAATTGCTAGTGACAGTCTACTACAGCATTACTTCTTCATCCTGCATTTTTGCTTCCAGGCAGAAGTTTAAAAATTTTTTTCATGAAAAAGTTTACAATATGTGTTCTGTCTAACATTTTCGAAAGAGGACACAGATAAGATGTCTCCTGAGAAATGAGGTTTGCAATTTGCCAGTAAATCGCAGGATTTGAGTGATTTTTTTCATAGTGTTCGCAACTTCAAGTTTGATTCCGTAGTTTTACTTTCTTCCCTGGCTATTTTGTCAAACGGTACCACTTTACAATAAGGCTCCTTTTGTCACTTGAAAATGGTAATAACTCATTAATAAAAAGAAAACTGTGTTATAACTTGTTTAAAAATGCCTATTAATAATTTACAAAGTATTACAACCTAATTAATATCTAGATTATAAACCATTCATAAACCCTCTATATGGGTAGCTTTATTGTAAAGTGGCACCTGTCAAACATTAAATGCACATTTTCACAATGTTCTTAGAAAGCGTTTTGAACACACTATCCAATATTTAACAAAAACAGTGGCAACAGATGACACTTGCACGCACACACATATCGCTTTTGTACAGATGCGTTGCGTCTGATTTCCACTGCAGGTGCAACAGCTGTTTGTTTGCTTTGCGACTCTGTTGTAACAGTTATCTACATTTACAGCATTTAGCAGATGCACTGATCCAGAACGACTTCCATTTTTCTAAATTCAGGGACAGTCTCCCTGCAGCAAGTCGGGGTTAAGGGTCTTGCTCAGGGACCCAATGATGGTAGTGCCAGTGGTGGGACTCAAACCCCTGACCTCTGGGTCCAGAGGCAAGCGTCCTAACCACCAGACCACCAAAACCCTAACCCAACACCAGTTATAGAACTGCCACTGCTGCATCACAAGGACATATGCCGGCCCATGAAGAGCGCTGATCTGGTGTTACTGGAGAAACAGCCGACGTGTATAAATACGCCCTGTCACCTGCTTCTCCTGAGATGTGGGTGTGAGCTACTTTAAATGCAGGAAAGTGTTAATTGCGGGTGTATGTAAAGGACTCGCAAAGAAAAAAAAAAAACATTGATTTTTCTGTAAACGTTTAGGTTTTGATTGAGCTCCATTTGGAAGAAAATAACAATTTGAGTGGGCATTTGTTTTCCAGCTGAAAGAGAGAGATGAACAATATGGCATAATTGTTAGTGAATGTCACTTCTACCTTAACTCTTCTGGGCTTTCTTGTTACATTTATGTAGCGGATGCTTTTGTTCAGAGGGATGTATGAGTGGTGGTCGGGTATGGAGGACTAAACATGACATAATTATAAATAAATATATGTGCGAATAAATAAGTAAATACTGAAATAAATAAATACATAAATGCAGTTTGGCCATGAAAACTGCTAAATGGATTCCTATATTTGTTTATTAACGTATTTAAATATTTATTTATTTATGAA
>JAODLD010000136.1:4519626-4533240 GCA_026781065.1 Mormyrops boulengeri
TCTGGCGCACACAATGATACCAAACAACACAGTAGCACGTTCTTTCCCTTTAAATAGGCTGAATGACTGATGCAAAGGTTGATGGCACCTGTGATACTAATTAAGGTTAAACGCTTAGTTTGAAACATGACTATTATGCAAGGATAAATACTCTCTTTAGGGGTACCAACAAATCTGTCCATACTATTGTAGCATATCTTTGTGAAATAAACAACAAATCATTTCTTTTCATAATTTTATTTCTTAACCTTATCACACACCAAAGGCAGGCAGGTATACATTAGACAATTGCTTTTAATTGAATCACTTTCCGGAGGAATGAAGCATTGTTTCAATGAGCTATAAGGGTACCAACATACTTGTCCACGTCTGTATATGATCCTTTATGGGGCTTCAAGAGGATTATTTTAACTGCAGAATTTTTCCCCGTAGAGCTGCTGTCATTCCTGCTGTGCAAGTGATTAACATTTTGAAGAAAAGTTTGTGCTTGTATGTTTGTGTGTTTAAGGGAATCACCTTAGATAAGAGACTGAAGGATGAACAGGATGAATCATTATTTCAAAATAAAATGTTATTTTTTGTGACTTTCTTAACTTTGTCAACATTGACAATTAGCTACACTGCGGATACTGATTTTCTTATTTTAATATAATTTTTATCATATTGAAATCTGTTTGGCTCTTTGGCGCTTTCTTTCATTCCTACCTTATGTTTATCTTAAATACAATTTTCCCACACTGCAGCCGTTATCCTAAAACATCTTTTGACTTAGAAGAAACAATGCCATCGTGCTTTATTCAAATGTCATGTTTTCGCTGTAGCACAGATGAATTTTTCCTTTCCTCTTTTTAATAATAACATTGATAAGGGAACTACTCAGCCACAAAACGCAGAGCTCTGAAAGGTATTTATAAACACAAAATACGTCTTAATTTCCCAGCATGCCACTGTTTGGCTCAAACAGTCAGGGTTTCAGCCCAGAGTACCTAAAGTTATCACATTGAAAGGAAATCATTTAAAGACATGGTCGTGACAAATGACACTAATAAAAACAGGATATTACCAGCTGTTCCTGCTGTTGCAATAGTTTTCATAAAACAGCATCCAAATACAATACAATCCACATAATGCCACATCTTCACATAACGAAAGGATTGCAAACAGTTGCAACGGTTTAATATAACTGGTGCTTACGTGCACGGTGCCTAACCTGGGTCATTTTCACATTTCAGATGAGACAATGACTTAGATCCTATTATTGTTCCCTAATTCCCGCAGGAATGGGAACGAAACCCTAGACTTTACTGCTACAGTTTGTACATGAAAACAAAGGCCAGGATTCCAATGAACAACACAGATGCCGTCCATTTCCTGAAGGCATCCTAGCAGAGACGGGCCAATGCCTTTTGGCTGGCTGAACCCTGGGTGGTCTAACCTTGCTGAGCCATGGTTCTTTCATGAACCACACACTGGTTCTCACATGTGGTTCCCCGGAGGTGGAATGAGCTACCACATGAGGTCCGGTCTTCAGACTCCCTCTCCATCTTCCTGCAATGCCTTAAAACCCATCTGTTACATGTATTCCTTTACTAATCTAACTGTTCTTTGAATGCTCTTTTGTTGCATTTGGAGGCTCTTACATAGTCTTAGTAGGTTCTTACTTCTTACTCACTGTAAGCTCAGCCTAGCTGTACTTATGCCTTATCGACTCCGTGACAGCATGAATGTTTGCGTCCCTTGTATATTGCTTTGGACAGAAGCATCTACTAAGTATGTGTAGCAGAGTGGGGGATAGTGCACTGCCACAAACATGTGGAACAAACCACCAAAAAAACCGAGTACACCACCCTGGGACTTTCACCCAGGGATACTCGTGCAATGATTCCTAATGCTAGAGGCACATAGATTCGGTCCACTAACAAGCTGGAGCAAAGTACAAAAATATTATTTATTTTTTAAAGCAGCACACTGAATGTGAGCAAGACTCCCTTACAAGTCAACTTCTTAAAACCAGATCCCAGGTTCTGCCCCAACAACACACATTACTAAGTTAATACGTACTCATGGGGGGCACCAGTGGGAGAAACACTGCAAAAACAAAACCCAACAACCCCTGTACAAGACACACACACAGCACTGCAATCTTAACCATGCACAATGCAAAATCCCACCACCAGGACCTCCCCACGGTTCATCCCCCTGTACCTGGTAAAAAAAAAAAAAAAAAAAAAAAAAATTAAGAGGTTACAATACACAAATAACTAAAAACACAAACTGATACAAGACAGATCACCCTCTTACCGGTGATTTAACCGGATGCTAAATTAAATTAGTCCCGAACACTTCTACAGTCCAATCCAGCAACTAAACAGACTATAGGAAGGCACGGCAATTTTCCAAGGTGGACAATGGAATCTTCAACTGAAGAGGCACCTGGAACAATACTGTACATGAATCCACACCAACAGAGGCAAAAACAGCTGTGTTAAGCCCTGGTCACTCCAAGAATAAAACTTAACTGGGACTACAAATATCCTGGGGGAGGAAAAAAAAAAAAAAAAAAACACAACACCACACCAGCATCAATACTAAATATGCCAGGAGGTAACTGAAAACTGAAGAAAAACTAACCCACCTCCACCCCACTAAAAGCAAACATTCAACAATTCATTTTTGCTTGTTCATTTAGGTAAATCAAACGCTGACTCACTATGACACACTCATCAGTGAGACACCGTGATTAAAAGAAATATACCTGAACCACAAGACGGTTGGCAGCACTACTATTACCTAAGCCATTCAAATGACCCACTAAGAGTAATTTTAAAACAACTTTTAGCCAACAATGTTAACCAAGCGCTTCAGGTACAAATGTGATGTAACACATACCTGTATGAACTGCAGAAGTATTACCAATGAAAACCGAATCGGGGTGGAGCTCCCTGAACACCACACTGTACATCTTTTATAAGGTGGAATCCTATTAAATGACCAATTGGGGATGTACCCAATCAGCCACCCTCACTCCATCATAATCCACCCCCCTCAAATGACTTGTCGCCCCGACAATGACGGAGCTATAACTAAGGCCTAAACAAGCCATTTACCGCATTTGACACTGGGAGACAAGGAGGCACCACTCCCCCTACCACTCAATCCACTGGCTGGGGGAGATAATGGATGTTCGAGTTTTGTCCTGCTGTGGAACGTACACTCCGTCACAGAGTTTGTTCCTCACTGACCTGACCATTTGGTGTTACCAGGACTGGTAGGGAGCCCCATGACTCTGTAGAATCCACTGGACCATCTCCTTGAGGAGCTGGCAACAACACACTTGATCCTGGAAGGGTCACTGATTGCTAACCTCAAGGATGGGCAATCTAATCCCCAGATCCTCCTTAGACCCTGCCTCCTCCAAAAATGGCTCCTCCTCTAGAGTAGGATCGAAACGGGACTCAGAACACTTGTCCCTTGCTGCCCTTTCTACAGGTTGCGGTGTACCTACCGTATCTTAGTTGGATCATCAACCAGAATGATGGTATAAACTGACCCATCACCTTTGGGGGGCTTCTGAACCCTATACAACACCAAATTCTGAACATCCTGAATTTTATGCTGGGCACCTCTACTAACATCCCAAACAAACTCGCTGCCCCTCCTGCAGCGGGGCCTCTCGTACGCACTCATCATGTCGCTGTTGCTGCCGAGCAGCAGCAGACTGTGAACACTCAGCAACATGCTCAAAAGCAAACTTGAGTCGCGCCTGATATTCTCGAACCCAGTCACAAACACTGCCAAATCCTGACTCAAGGCCTTGCCACAAAAGAAAGTACACTGGCAAACGGGGTTCCAGGCCAAACATCAAAAAAATGAGGAGACTCCCCTGTAGCCTGGTGGGGAGCAGTGTTAACAAGATACCACCTGTGGAAAGCATGAAATCCAATCCCTTTTCCGGGAAACAGGCAATGGATATTCACACTGCCCATTCCCCTCAGGTTGGTATGGGGTGGTGAAAGACTTCTTAGCCGCATACAAAAGCAGGGTTCTTTTTGAAACAGCGCCCCTGATTCAAATGGATCCAGGTGGGAACACCAAACTTACAGAACCACTCTGCCACCGGCACCTGAGCCACAGTGGCGGTTCTCTGATCTTGAGTGGGCACAGCCACAGTATATTTACCAGACACATCGGTGATTATCAAGATATTCTCCAACCCATTCAAAGATGGTTCTAATAAGGTGATGTCAAAAGACCCAACTCATTTAGTCGTGAAGCAAGTAGCCCATAAAACTGTTTGGAACAGGGTGTACCCCCTTCACCACCTAACACCACTCACATCTCTCACACCACTGCTCCACATCTGCAAACAGACCAGGTCAATAACAGTACTTATGCACCAGTTCAGCAGTCTGCTGCACACCTTGGTGCCCGTGCACCTAGTGCAACTAAGTCAACACCTCCTCCTTTGAGGCAGCAAGCAACACCACTTGGCAAACAGGCTCAGGTGGCTAAGAGGGTTGTTATCTGTGTAGACAACACATTTATGGCCTAATAAATACTGTAGTAATTTCAGCCATAACCCACTTGAGTGCTAAAAATTTCAACTTCGTAGAACTGTAATTGTTCATATTGCACTCAGTGAACCTAACACCCCAACTTGCATATGCTATGGGCCTAACCTTGCCTTCTTTCTCTTGAGAATGAACTGCCCCAAGCCCACCATAGCTTACATTCACCTCCAGAATAAATGACTGAGTAAAATCCACACAAGCCAAAAGTGGGGCAGATACCAACTTAGCTCTACGCCACAAAACTATCCTCACAATCCTGGGATCATGCTTCTATCAAACACTGGCCTACGGTCTTCCCAGATTTATGTCTCCCAACTCAGCCACTAGTTGGTGCAGTGGGGCTGCCAATTTGGCAAAACCCTCCAAAAACCAACAGTAGTAGCTGTCAAACCCTAAAAAGAAGTGCAACTCAAAGACAGTAATTGGGTGGCGCCAGTTAGCGACCACCTCCACCTTTTCTGGATGTGACCAAGATAACGCATCTCTGGTCAAAAAAAAAAAAAGACAGACATTTCTCCAGCTGTCTTCAGTCCCTCTCTCTGCAACCGAGAAAGAACCATTTCCAACCTCTCCAGATGCTGGGCAACAGAACTGGAGAAATTCACCACACCATCCAAGTAAAGTAGTAAGCACTAATACTGCTGGTCCCCAAACAACCGCTGCATCAAGTGCTTAGAGGTACCTGGGACATTACATAAACCAAATGGCATCCCGCTGCACTCAAATAATCCGAATGGAGTACATTAGGCAGTCTTTGCCGCATCTCCCTCCGTCACAGGGACCTGATTATACCCCCAGCTAAATACATAGTGGAAAACCAGAGGGCCCACTAATTACCTGTGCCTCCAGCAGCTGGTTAATATGCACCTTCACTACCTCATACTCTGAAGGAGGGATACTCCTATAGTGCTGATACAACAGGATCTCGTCCACAAATGGAATGTCATGAGATATCAAATTAGTACAACCCAAGTCACCCTCATGAGCAGAAAAGACAGAGCTGTACTTCCAAAGTAAGGACCTAACCTGCTGTTATTTATCAGCACTCAAGGGAGACAAATCAAGAGCGAAATATAAACGCCCACTGAAGAGGAACTTGCCTTAGTCGCAACAGTGGCAACCTTGATAAGAACCTCAGCGATCCCTAACGGCAGACAGACAATATGCCCGGTAGTCACAGTTCTGAGCATCGTACAAGGATACAGCAGTACATCAGCAACTCCTTCATTTGTAATGGGAATGTAAGCAGATACACCCACACCACTGCTGGGGAAGCCAGGAGCCCCATTGGCAACCCTGTACTGATCGACACAAAAAGCACTATACCCCCAGAAATATGTTCAGCACATGTTGCTGTCAAATTCACTGGTACCTTAAAGGCCCGGGAGTCCGGGATTCACCTTACTATAGGCTGGCCCTCAACCTGATGACAATGGTGCAGTGCTTGCACAACTAAATTGGGAGCTTGAGATACAATGGGCAGATCAAATAATGCAGCCCATATTGATCAAACAACTCGATAGCATTTACGGATAACATTCATGCCCAGGACACCAGGAACACACCTAGGCAAACCAGCCAGTGGGTCCCTGACTATCAAGATCCCAAAGGTGGGTATTACCTTACCATAGAGTTCAACTGGAAGCTCAAGATAGCCAAGGTATGGAATCTCCAGCCCATTAGCCACTTTCTGCCACAACCACAAACATGGCTGCAAATGGCCTGGCCCTTATGATTCAAGGTATTGCCAGAAAAAGCTCGCATTAATCGTCGACCCAGTGTCCAATAGATATGAAACATTTATACCACCAATCATCACTGTAACATGGGGGCATTTAGCCAACAAATTACTTGCGATGCCTACCCCATCAGAGCCCCCACCAGAACTGTTTGGCTCAGCAGTTTGGCAGGCATTAGTTTCCCAAGGACTGATGCTGACGGGGGAGCCTATCAAGGCTAGACAGGTCAGTAGGCCTAAGAGCAACAGGGGCATGCTTTCCATCACACTGTCATGCAAAATGCCATGGCTGCTGACAGCTCCTACAAATCACTGGAGGGGGCCTGGATCTATGAAACCCTTGGAGAGAAGAAACTCTGCGTAAGCACCTCTAACTTCAGCCAAATCTGACTTTGGTGTAGCAACACCAAATGCATGGCCAATCCCTTCTCGGGCCTCATACTGGATATTATGTGCGGAGAGAAGGGAATAACTATGACTCCTCACACCCCCAGGCATACCCTCCTGCTCCCACCTAAAGGCCTCATCACAAACATCTAGCAAAGTGGAAGTAGGCTGATGATGTATTAACTGCTTTAATTCTCAATGAAGAGCATTGTCAGAGACATACGTAACAAACTGATCTCACAAAAGAACCTTAGCATTCAAAATGCCCTGTAGTTCACAAGATTTAACCTGCTCCATTAAGCTCATCAAGGCGAGGTAGAAATCCAGCAAGGTCTCCCCTTCCTGCTGCTTCCGAGAAAAAAAAAAAAATGCTTCCTGCATTGCTACGTAAGAGTGTGAGCAGCCATACAATTCTTACAATATGGAGAAAATCCTATCTGGATCTCAATGATCTACCTGGCACAGAGCTTTATTTCCTGATTAGCCTCCCTCTCCAAATGACCAAAAGAAAAACGCCTAATATTCCTTACACAGGTGATGAGTTCGCATGCAGGTCTGCACTTCCTCAATCCACTCCCCTACACTAATCCTAGAATGGCCCTGAAAAACAGGGCATTCTCTCTCCCTTGGAATAAAAACTAAAACATTCGGAAGAACACTGCTTTGGACAGAGTCTGTTGACCAGACTGGAAGCCATTTGGAGCCGACAGACCTGCCACAGAACACTCCCTTTGCAGCTGCTCATTCTCTGCCCTCAGCCGTTCCACTACAGCTCGAAGCCATTGTACATCCTCCTCCACATCAAGGAGAAAACCAAACAAAACCTTACAAATAATAAAGCAGGTCTACCAAAGACGGCCTAAATCAGCTGCTATTTTTGCCTCTGGGGGAAAAAAAATGGAACCAAAATCAAGTGGGACCCAGTCTTTGCTCCTACCCGGTGGGTTCTGCCGACTATGCCAGAATGTAACGCAGTGGATAGTACACTGCTGTGAACAGGTGGAACAAATCACCAGAACAGCCGACTACGCCACCCTGGGACTTTCACCCAGGGATGTTGAGTGTAACACTTGTGTGCTTGAGTATCACAGCAAGTATGCTACAGGGCCAGATCTAGGCTCGAAGGGAATGGTCAATGTAAGGGATTAGGCCAAAAACTTTAGACACATAAAGACAGCAAAACTCAAGAGCCAAATATCACTGAGAATAATAAATAAATTATATATATATATATATATAAAAATATATAAATAACCAAGGATCCCTCTGTGTATGAAGGCAATTATTCAACACACTTTAGTTATCCTCATACAAAGGAAAATAAGATAATCATTTAGTTCCAGTTAGTTTAGACTACATTAAATCTACATAAAGTTTAGTTAATATTAATTTCTACTTCGATTTAGTAGCCTATTTTAATCTTAGCCAAAGTACTAGTTTAATTTTAACTTCACCTTTTGCTTTAGGCAAATGCTTTAAATATTAATTCCAAATAAAACACCTTCTCGTTTTGGCAAAACAAAGAAACACTCCAATTAACACAACTATCACACATTGTACACCATAAAATGACAATTATGGAGGTACAGGAAATCAGTAACTCTGTATGACAGTCCGTGTCCAAACAAAAGAAAGAAAATATTTCAGTTCAGTCCTTGGGATGTAATAAACGTAGATCCTACCGCACTGGTAGTGAGGTTGTATCAATAAAGTCTGACCGTGGGAGGCGCCGTTCCTCACTAGGGAAAGAAAGGGTTGACGCAGATCCAGGTGCGTGATCTGTGGGGTTAGCTCGCCATCTTGTTTCCGCGCGGCTTCTGCACGCAGCCGTGTGCAATGAATGGCGATCCAAAACGGTGGATACTCTAACACATCCAAAAAAAAAAAACCTGACCTGTACAACTGGTCATACAGAGCAAATAACTCCGTCAATCATACATCAAATAACCCAATTTCACAAAATAATTTAATACTTCAAAACAAAAATGTGCTGCCATATATTCTGTGCTGCAACTTAAAATGGCGCGGGGTAGAACTCCTTCACTACCCTCTTACGCAGTCAATACGTCCAACTCAATTATATAAATTTAACTCAATTAAGTCGACAAATGTGATTCATCCTGGTCCCTAATAATTATAACAACCATAAACCGATTACATTTACATTACTTTTTACAACCTTAATTTTTCCCTTTTTTCCACGCTTGGTCTGCTGGTTACAACAAGCTAAAATAAGAAGAAACAACGAATATATACATAACTCACCAAAACCAGGGTGAACTATTACCAGCAACCCTTTGGTTTGCAAGAATCAAGTGCCGTGAGTTTCTTTATTTTCCGAAGTTCGACCCAAACTGTTGCTGAGCTAACTGCTCCGTCCCTCCACTCCAGCAGCTCTCCCCGCTCTGCGCGCTTCCTACGCGCTACCTTGCGTCTTAAAGGAGAAGTCGCTTTTTTCTTATTTTTAATATGTGGGTTACACGTGCAATGACTCTCCTCCTAGCCTAACACTAGAAGCACACAGGTTCCGTCCTCCAGCAAGCAGGAGCAAAGACGCGATTCCAGTAAAAAAATATTGATCTTTAAAAGCAGTACACTGAATGTGAGCAAGACCACCAGGACGCCAGCCTCCCCACGGTTCATCCCCCCCTACCTGGTAAAAGACAAAACCACAGGTCAATTTAAGAGGTTACAATACACAAATAACTAAAACACAACTTATACAAGACAGATCACCCTCTCACAGGTGATTTAACCGGATAAATTAAATTAGTCCCGAACACTTCTACAGTCCAATCCAGCAACTAAACAAAGACTATAGGAAGGCATTTTCCAAGGTGGACAATGGAATCTGAAGAAGTGTCCATAACAGGAGATGAATCCACACCAACAACATCAGAGGCAAAAACAGCTGCAATAAGTCCTGTGGCCTGTACTACGAAGTGGTGTTACTGGTTTATTGGGGTAACTTGTCGGATTTTTAGGTAGTCTGGGCAAAATGTAAGTGAACGAATATGAAGTCCATTTAAACTGTGGTACCTTATATCCAACAAGTTACCCCGATAAACCAGTAACCCCGCTTCGTAGTACAGTCCGAGAATAAAACTTAACTGGAACTACAATTATCCTGAGAAATATACGCCATCATCAATACTAAATGTGCCAGAAGGCTACCGAAAACTGAAGAAGAAAAACTAACCCACCTCCACCCCGCTTGCAACAATAATAATCCCATAGTTTGAGGTTTCACCAAAGCAGCAGCGTTCGCCAACAAAAGCTAACATTCGACAATTCATTATTCCCAGTGCTTCAGCACTTCAGGTACAAATGTGATGTAACGCATACCTGTATGAACTGCAGAAGTATTACCAATGAAAATCGGATCGGGGTGGAGCTCCCTGAACACCATACTGTACATCTTTTATAAGGTGGAATTCCATTAAATGACCAATTGGGGATGAACCCAATCACCCACCCTCACTCCATCACATATGCAAATACACTAGCACCTTAGAACACAAACTTAATTCATTGCAGAAGGCTATACGAGTTGCGATTTGGCCGAAGTCTAAGCCAAATTTCCCACTAAGAAATAATGCAAATGAATTTAGTCCGTTACACACTACTCCCAAATGATTTCCAATTTAAACCTATTGACCTACCTAATTAATGATAAAAAGCATTAACAATCACTATAAAACTAATACTCACATGAAAAATCACACATACAAAAGCAATAAACATGAAACAATTCATGGGCACTTTACCTATAATTAGGTGAGCTGATGGAATTCCGGAAGGTGGAAAAGAGGAGGGATGGAGAGGTTATTGTTTGGAAGGGGAAATGCTTCTCCATCCATACAAGTTTAGCAGGTCTGTCTTGTTTCGTCGTGTTCAAGTTTTTGGTCAAGTTGCAGCTAGATTTTTCTCAAGCACCTCATTCGAGGTCTGAATTGGTAGAGTTGAACTTGTCTTAACCCATACAAGTTTTAGCAGGAATGGTTGAGTTCTAAGAGTTCGGTCAAGGTACAAGTCGAAAAAAAACTGACAGACCCGTTAAACATCCAAGTTGGTCGAGTTAAGAGGTTTTCAAGACCCCAGGTTCTACTGTATAAATGATTGGCTTCAGGAAGCTGGTTTATCTGTAATCAGCGCTTCTTGCCTCACATCCATAGGCAAAGAGTAGGGAGACCCAAACCACGCCAGCCTGACATAGGGAATAAATTGACTACAACATGTTCTGAATCTTTTCATAGATTCTTATAGACATGGTATTCATAGAAGGTGTTACCCTAATTTTTAAAAATACAGTCAACCCTTGTGCATTCGTGGTTCGTGATTCGGGAATTCACAGATCCACGAAAATTTAATTGGAACCGAACTTATTTGCATCCGTGATTTTTTCGCATATCTGCGAAATCCTTGAAAAACCCTACAAAAGTGTTTATCTTTAATTTTCATAGTAATTTATGTTTTCATGCTTTTAAGTGTAAAATTGGTAAGAAAAATGTAGTTAATGAAGATTCTACTGTGTTTTTGGGGAAAGTTCAAGACATACAGTATAAATCAGTTAAAAAATCCCTTAAAAAATGTGGCTTTCTTAATGAAATGTTCCTTTTTATGTACATACTGTACTGTACCTTTACAAGACGCGAATCCCATTCGCAAAGTTTATTCTCTTTGGAACACTAATGGTTACATAAATATTAGAAAATAGTTAATTTACTATTTTGTAATAGTAAGTGCACGTAAATTCAATGCACAAAAATGATACATTTCTTAAAAAGGTGCTAATGTTTACATACATAGCAAATGCGGCCCGGATTTCCCTCTCGAGACGCATTTGCTATAAATACTGAAAGGGTTTGTTTACTCATTTTACCTGTCATGCCCCGCTCGTCCACTCCTTCCATGTGCCACGCCCCCTCATCTACCTTATGTGGAATCCCTGTGTTTACCAGCTGTTTCTTATTGCTGTAATTAGTCCAATGTATTTAAGTTTGTGTTAGGAATGTTTTCCCCACTTCGGTCATTAACGTCGCTACCTGTCATGCCTTGCTGTTCCGTGTTGTTTACCCCCAATAAATCCCTCGTTACCCGACTCTTCGTCTCCTTGCTCCTGCTTCCGCGGTTCGGAACGTGACATTACCTTACTGTGAATGCATAAGAAAATGGCAGCCAATGCCGTGTTCTATGAATTAGTAGGGGTAACATTAGTATACTGTACTGTAAATGTGCTAGTGTGACAAATATCCGTTAGGCGATATTGTACTCTATTTTTACATCAAACATTTATTTTTTTAAAGGTAATGTATTAAGCTAACTTTTAAATGTAATTAAGTGTTTTGGGAGCATGATTGGGGTCATATTTAGGGTTTAAACTACTGAAATAAGCACATATTACCATTTTTAGTGACTCTACCAAACATCCACGAATCCTCCTCATTCGTGATGGGTTCTGGAACCTAACCTCGTGAATGTTCGAGGTCTGACTGTATATTCGGTACTGTAGTGTTTCAAATATTCAAAAGTAACAAAAATACTTTAAAATGTTGCCTAAAACCATGTGCAAAAATAAGATGAGTACAGTTAGGCATCCAAGGAATGACTATTAAAGACAAAGGACTGATTATTAAAATTTGTACTGCACATATATTCACTAATATTTATGAATGATAATATGTCTTTATTTATCCTTTCAAATATTTTCAACTTTGTCCATAAAAGTAGCAAGGCTAAGATCACACTGTTCATTGTCACAGTGACAGCACGACTCGGTCTGTTCAGCACATTTTGTTGTCCAAGTTGACCCCGTTGCATTAGAATGAGGTTGTAGGAATGATAAGCATAGATCACTTGACCAGTGAAACAAGTGCCTTAAAAGAAGCACAAATCTTTAGGAGAATAACTGTGGAAGAGGCTCTCTGAGGCCGACATCAGACATTCCTGCCACTGATGAGCGAAAGAGACACGGAGACACAAATCGAAGGTGTGGTGAGATGAGACTTTGTCGGGTTTTTGGCCGGCCTGAAAGACGGATGTTCACTGTCAGTAAAACAAACCAGCCTTTCCTCACTTCCTGAGCCCCCATCACAGGCTGATTAATCTGTATGTATGTATATCTGTGTCTTCAAGGTATTACTCTTCCCCTCACTCTCCCCCCCCCCCCCCTTTCCTGGATGAGTCAGACGGTGACTAATCAGACTCTTCTTCTGTAAGCTTTGTCTGCAATTCAGAGACGCAGGAAAGTTTAACACAAAGTTCATCCCCAGCCTCTAAAGCCGGCAGGATCGGCGGTGAGCTCTGACACGCACAAAAGCAGCTTGGGATTCACTTTCGACATTCACCAGTGCAAAATTAAGTGATCCCCCCCCCCAACCCCCAATACGGTCAGGAGCGTGACAACTCATTAAATGAGCTTTCAAAGGCGAGGCCATGGCACATCTTAAAAAGCACCGCTCCGCCGATGGGAAATAATGATGCCAGTACCCCCCCTCCCCTGCTCAACGCCCCCGATGTCAGCCATAAGCACTAGGCACCGGCATGCCATATACCTCGAACCGCTTGAGATCTGACAAGGAGGAGCCCAAGGCTTGAATAGATGGAAGTGCCCACCACAATTATTTAAAAGATAAAATAATGGGACAACGCAAACAGGCTCTGTGAATATTAAATATGAAATACGCACAGTCTACATTATTTAACAGGAATATGCACGCCCTGTTAATAAGGCCTTCCTCTAGGGATACATCAGAATCTCTGCTGTTGTTTTTCCTCTCTTATTTATTTATTTATTTATTTCTATATTCTTCCTCTCCACTGTCTCCTTACTGCTTTGCTATGCATCTGGTCTGCAGGACACATCTGATATTTATTATCCAATGACCAAGCATCTACCTACAAGGTCTGACGCCAACT
>JAODLD010000136.1:4543181-4566742 GCA_026781065.1 Mormyrops boulengeri
CCTGCCACACACCTGTCACCCCAACCTCAAACACCCCACCAAACCCCCCCCTTCCCATTGGGGGGGGGGGGGGCCATTTTATGATTCAGCAGAGAGAGGGGTACGAAGTGTGCACTGATTACTGCACTCACCACACAACAAACCACCTTGAGGATGAGATCCTAAGTGCAGCTGGTGATACCTCAGCACCACACTAGCCAGAATGGAACAGTTTGAATTGAATTTTACCCAGTGGCTGGAGTGCCAATCCTGCCACCAACCCCCAAACTTCCCTGTAAGTTGGAGGACCTCCTAACAGGGCTGGATGTACATTATTGTCATATCCAGGACAAAGCAATTGCAGGTTAAGGGCCTTTGCTCAAGGGCCCAATGGAGTAGGATTACTGCTGGCATTCACAGGATTCAAACCAGCAACCTTCCGATTGCTGACACAGATCCCTAGCCTCAGAGTCACCACTCCACCACTCCAGCACATAAATTTTTTAAAAGAATGCCTGTTTCAAAGTAATCTAAAATCACGTGTTGTTGGCATATTCTGACCTACATAGCTTAAAATCATTTTAATCTACTTTTATAGAAATCCTGAGAGTTTTTTCATTTTAATTTTCCCTTTGCCTCCTTTTGCAGCACTTCTCTAATGCACAGTGATGCAGAGTAAGACCACATTGCTGAAGTATTGTGTTCGATTTATTTATAATGCACTCAGATGTGGCCAAGTCCAAAGTGGTGCTATTGATCTGTTCCTAAGAATGAGGTCCCTCACGTATTGAATCCTCTCAGCCCAGGGCTGTGTGGAACTTGGTTCAGAGAGACTAGAAAAGTTGTCTAAGAATCCTGGGGCCTTTTTTGCACCAACCCTCTGATGCCACATTTAAACACAGACTAACCAGTCTTCTCTCAATGAGCGATAGTTATTTTGACACAAGGATTTCCAGGCAGGTCTTGTGCTGTCTGTAAGCGCAAACGATGACTCTAAATAGGAAATACAAAACAAAAAATACAAGGATTACTGCATGTCTGCTATGATGCAGCAAGAAAGTTGATTATTAAAAAGGACGATCTGTAATAATATGAGGAAAAATGGAGGATACTGGGTGATGTTCTCAAGCCAAGTCACTTTATTGTGCTTTCACACACATGAAACAAAATTGCGATTCTTCGGAGCATCATACAGCTAGATATAATGGGTAGGGAAATAATTTTTAAAACTAAAATAATAATAATACACAATACACAACAACAATGACGAGTGTAAATAGCAATAAGTATAATTATATAGAAGACACAGAAAAAAACAAACGAGTGTAGATAAACAGCTGGGGACTTACAGTATCAATGACAAGTTCTGGGAAAAGCAAACGACTTCATTTTAAAATCAGTGATGAGCTCTCAGGAGCCCACAGATGTTCCTGTGCAGCTAGCATCCCTTTGGCATTCTGGCATTTTCTATCAGTCCCTTGGGTCCTTCTTCATCACATCACCTTCCGACAACCTTTATCTGCTCAAAAACAAAAATCAAAAGCCAAAACAGCTTTATCTTACGGTGTCGATGGCACTGGGGATCAGTAAAATTAACAAATATATCAAATACAGAAGAATGTCAGGAAGGTAATGAAAGAACATGACCTTCCTTTCGATATATTCATATCCACTTAATGTAAAGGCTACATTACTTTCACTGGATAATGCCTTCGGTCATTAAAAAAAAAAATAATTATTGTGTCATCTGTGGACATCTGAAGTTTCATATACATTCGGCAAGAGAATTAATTTCAGTTTGGTCTCCTTTGATTAGTCAGCAATGTGTATATATCTTACTGTGAAAATGGGATATATGCGTTCATTGTACGTGGATTGTACTGAAAGATATATCAAGTAAATGAAGTCCATTTGGTCAGAGTGTCGGAATCAGTAACTTCAGTTTACACACAGTCTTGTCATACATGCGCTGACATACATGGGTAGAGCATGGCGGATACTTATTTTGTGCAGGAAATGTTGTTATTATTTATGAGCAATCACTTTCAATATGTTTATGGCCAACCCACTGAGATGCTAACGGCCAGTCTATTCAGAGAAGACGTTATCACTCGGCCATTTAAACATCAAGAGATGAGAAACGGTGCCCCCCCCGTGATTAATCTTCTAGTGGCATGGTGGTGCAGCAGCAAAGTGGATTCTAATTAACGCTCAGCAGATTCGAATCGGTGCAATATATGGGCCGTCCTGCCCAAACTCAAATTCAGCATATGGTGTAGTTGTAGGGGTATTTTTTAGTGATAGCAGAAATGCCGATCTGTTACTGGGAGACCGTCGCCGTGGCGAGCTCCACCTGGCGTGATGGAGCCGTGCTGAGCCCCCGATGCACTGACGGCTGCGGCCTCATTGTGGGCAGATCTTGTAATTTTCCCCCTCTCTGTCAGGCTTAATAGCACCCTTGTGAAGCATCAGTCAGGCCAGGCACCGTGCTGAGGCCTCTCTGGAGCAGAAAGACAAACAGGAGCTTCTGGCAGCCCCCCCCCCCCAAGTGTCTTTTTAATCAGCAATACAAGAGCTCAGCTCCGAAGATTTTTGAGGTGGACTCTAAAGCGGGGGACACACACACTGAAGACCTGAAATTATGCTTTATTTCGCCATTTGCACAAGCCCATTGGCATAGCTCATCTTGCTCTCTTTCTTTACAACATACACACACGTACGGGGGAGAATGAAGCTTTGGGGTCTGAGGGCACAGTCAGTTGTTTATCTGGTATCCCTGGGGCGTTGTGTGTGTGTTGGTGGGGGGGGGGGGAAGCAGGGCAAGGTCCTTGCTGAGAAGGGGATTTGAATCGATGACCTTCCGATTACAGTGACAGAGGCCTAACCCACTGAGCCACACACCGGCCCCCTGTAGCACAGCACTTTAGTACTTCAGTTAGATGACACCCTGCCCTCCACAATTTTGGACATTCAGGATGATAATAGCCATTGTTACATTCGTGAGTTTCCTGCAGTTGAAAGAGTCCTTCCTCATGTTAAAACAGAAGCCCTGTATTTGTCTGGATGCATCTTCACTGATGAGAATCCGCCTTCCATAAAGGCCCTGGCTCTAAACCTGGACACTTCCTCACGCAGAAATGTCCTGGCTAAGTTGCTGGTAAACATTAATAAATTCATGTTTTATCATCAAATACGGAATTAATCTTGCATTACTTAACTTTTTGTAATTGACATTTCGACACCATATCCCCGTTTGGGCTCCAGTATGGGATTAGGGAAATGGCACAGTTAATTAGATTTCAGGAGTTATCTTGTCTGGCCTCAGACCAATTAGGAAGCAATTACTCAGCCAAGGATGAAACAGCTTCTAATGAACGAGTCAAATGGCAAATGAATGTGTGCTCTCCCAGTCTCTGGAATGTTACCACACTGGTTTTCCTTCCCTGAAATGGTAAGACGTTGCGATGCTGGTATATGATTGGTCTAACTGTACATTTATGCAAATTGCACATGTATTCTTTATGTAACTGCTGCAGTAATCTCCACAGCTGAGCTACACTGTCACATCACTGGCTGATACATTTTGTTCCAGAACATTCCATTCCACTGCACAGACCAATGACTGTTCTCCTTGTTACGGACCTTATATGGAAACGATGGAGGACAAGGTGTCCTGCCAGGACCCTTCGGGCCAACAGACGGAACGCAGAATGGATCTGTTGCATCCCCTGGAATGAGATCAGACCACATCACATTTTTTCACACCAGCATCAGTGGTTTCAGCACGATCATGGTACGATTGTTGCAGGATCCTGGGGATTAGTGAGAACACGAGAGATGGTACTGCTAGCCATGAGAGGTACGCACCAGAACCAAAGTCTCTGGAAAAAGCTTAGTCACCCCCACCCCCCCCAATCCCACCCACAGGGATAAAAAATTGGATGCCTCAGTTTCTCCACCCCACCCAGCCACCTCTATATTGGTGCTACAGCATTGTAGCAACCTGAGAAACAGGCATCCTGGATACCTTGGCACCCCATTGGTGTTGTGGCCCGAGAAAGAGGGCACAAACCCCCCACCCGGCTGTAGGAACAGATGGATGGAGGATGGAGCCAGATGACAGCAATACCTGTGCCTGCCCAAGCAGACAGGAGTATGGGTAGCCAGGGAAATCATTGTTTTCAGATATGGCAGAGAAAGCATAGGGCATCCTTACCTCTTCTACATTGACCCTGACTTCATTTTAGCCCCCCAGTTTCTTCCTTAATTTTTCACAAGCCTCCCTTGGTGACACCCCATTATCCTCGAGAATCGCCCGACGCTGCAACAGTAAGTGGGCTAATGCATGCGCACATTGGTGCGGAAAGGTCTCCAAATCTGTGTTCGAGTCTGAGCGCCGTGAAACCAGCGACTCCATTGACTCAGCTGGGAAGGATGATTAATGCTGTCTCATTGTGCAGTATGGCTTGTTCTACCAATTGCTCCCTTATCTAAGTGTTTCTCAATCTGGTCCTTGAGGACCTGCAGACAGTCCATGTTTTTTCTCCCTCCCAGCTGCCTACTGGGAGCAAAAATGTCTGGGAGGGAGCAAAAATGTGAAATGTCTGCAGGTCCCTGAGGACCAGTTTCAGGAGGACTGCCTTATCCACATAAATGCAGATATTTTCCAGCTCCTCTGTGCCAGTGGCAATTTCAGGTCCAGAAAGTAAAAATCCAGACCAGGATTTTGTTTCAACCAACCAGCTGAGGGTAAAGAGTCACAGTCAAATAGTACTCAAGTGGTAGGTTGAAACAAAATCCTGGTCTGGATTTTTACTTTCTGAACCTGAAATTGCCACCTCTGCTCTGCGCACAACAAAATATTGTTTACAGGTGTCTAGAAGTATTAGGTAACAAGCTTCAGATGTTTTGACCCAAATGTGGGACATGACATGTCTTTGACTTAGCGGTTCTCTGCAATGTAAGAGCTGTGAACTTAGATGTCATTATACACTTGACCCAACATTGACTTGAGTTCTTTGTAAATTGTTCTTCATCAGCACAATGGATGTACATTATGGATAACACAATTTGACAGCTTCTGATTTCAACTTTGTGTAAGGGCCAGTAAATTAGATATTGCAATTGATGCTGGAAACTCTGATCTGAGCGAGTCAATGTATTTACAAGCTTCTGTTCTTTGAAAAGCTTTTTCTTTAAAGTTCCTCACTGGCCAGGCCATGGTCCGTGATTAAATAGGTTAAAAATGTAAAAATGTCACCTTACTTTGTTTTACCTGCATCGGGGGCGTTTCGTACCGCTCTCACCTGAAGGTCGATATTTACATTCTAAATAGCCGCATTACCGCGTGTTCAAATCGCATTCGCATGAACGCTGAAATGAACACAGGTATGAGATTCGCTGCTCAAAGTGGCAACGCTGGCGAAAAGCTATACGTGTGCCATGTTGTAGCCGATCAGTGTAAACACTACCCAGACATGTGCTCTTGTTTATATGAATCACAATGGCCATATTCACGCATTTCTTTACTCAGTACCAACTCTCGGATTATCACGTCGTTATCACGTGAATAGCGCGATTTGCAAGTGGGCAGGCGCTCAGAGCTGCTTTGAGACTCAGACGCTTGGGTCAGTCACTCTTGTTCTTTTTATTCGTATCACAAAGCTGTAAAAATATATTTAGTTTCTACCTATATATATTTGAAAAGTAGACCGTCCAAGGTTTCTGAGGGTGGTTTTTAAATGTCTATATGACAAAAGCTCACAGTTATTTAAACAGTTTGCCGAAATTTCTGTTTTTGGGATAGCCGACTCCAGAGGGTTAATTGCCTGAAATCATTTGCACACCTACAGTGAAGCTAGCAGAAGGAATCTACTGAGCTTCCTATAGAGATTTTTTTTCCTCACCCAACAAGCTTGTCCTACAAACTGAAATTTCCACCACTGAAATTTCACTCAAATAATAGAAGCTACAACAAGCAGTTGAAGTTAAAATACCCTTTAGGTACAAACACTGAAGGTACTCGTAGGCTAAGAAATTCGGCATTCCTTACTGGAAATCTGAATAAAAATACACCTTAAGAAGTCAACGGCAGATCGGATATGCCGATGTGAGGGAAAATTTTGTCACGTGACACTAAGAGCCAGAGAGTGATATGCAGCCCCTGAAAGTCTGCACATGTATACCCAACAAATTTGATTTCAATCACTGGGAAATAGGAACAATCGGAGCTGTTCTTAACACCGCATAAAAAGTGGACAAGAAATAAGCACACTGTGAGCCAAGCACTATCAAACTATCCGAATCCGTCAAAAAGTGTTTCTCAGAAGCGTTTAATCCATTATCCTCGCACGAGTGTCACTTAGGCATTATCGACCCCCTGAAAGCCTAAAATCAAAATTTTAAGGGGGTCTCAAAATTGGTATTGCGCAACAAAAGGGAGATGGGGACCCTCCCGCATATTGACGGGTATGTCGCACACTGGCCGTAACTATTGGTTTTGAGTGGATCGCCTCTCATATTTTGCAATGAAGGTTTTCAAATAGTTTCCAAAAGACCCCGAAACCACAAACTGCCATCAAGGTTTATTGACATCCACTCCAGAAACAAATAAGTCAACCCCGGGATACTTAACCATGTAAATCTCCCCTCTGAATGTTGTTTTTTTTTGGATAGAAGATTGATAAGGGGATAGAAGAAGATATATATGTATGTATAGGTACTTGTGCAAGCTTGTGTTTCACACTCGAAACGAGACTTTCAACGATATGAAATGGGATCCTCTCGAAACAAACCGTGTGATTTGTTGTGCAGAGAGTGTCGTAACAGGACGCGGTGGCTCAGAGATCCAAGTGTTACTTCGGGCCAAAATGTCATTGAAGTCCAATTATAGTTGCCATTATTGGACTGAGAGAGTAATCTGCCATGAGTGATAGGCAATTGAGCCAGCTCTCCTCACCACCCTATCTTACCACACACCGTTTTTTAGTGATGCTATCTTCCTTCCTTAATCTAATATGCTTTTACACTTAAGACGGAAACACTTAAGCATCTCTGTGTGTGAGTCACATGTGCGGGAGAACAGTCTGTATGTCAACCAGTGATCATATAGATATGATGCAGTATATATTCTTCAGGGACGCAGAGGTGCAGTTAATGGACATTGAGCATTTAATGGTGTGGTGTTGATCTCAGGAGATGGATGCAGTGTGAATGCGACAGGGAACTGCTGCACCACTGCAATTCATATCTCAAACGAACCATTTAGCCCAAGACTAAAGAAATGAGTGACTTTGAGAAATTATGCTGCATTGATGTCTTAGGATGTATTTTTTCCATATTAATTGAGTTTGGCAACACTGGTATAATGGAGAGGACTAAATTACTATTTGTAGTAAATATCCTTTAAAGCAATTATGTTCTGTGAATTCAGTGAAATTGTACTATTCACACCTTTTAGCTGTGAAGTTTAATCATGCTACTGGGAACTATAGTTCATAAATAAAACATCACTAATTTCTGTTGATTTGATTTGTTTTATATTTAAATAGCTGATACCATTTTTCGTCTATCTGGAATGTAATAGTTATACCTCCAGTTCAACATGCAGATGATTAAATCTGTTACTGCAAGAGTAATGTATCTTGTAACACTGTATCTTTTGCAAGGCCTTAATGTTCGTGCTACTTACAGGATTTCCACCCACACATCCGTCTTTGTCCTGGAGCCTGTCCCAGCCGGCACAGAGCACACGGCAGGGTTACACCCTGGATGGGATGCCAGTCCGTCACAGGTACTCAAGGGATTTTGTTTGAGCTTAATGACCATCATTTGCATTTGTAAAAACACCAGTTAAATTTTGGCACACACCTCTGAGCTGGTAAGGAGACTGTGCATCATTTCAACAAAACCATGAAACGGTGAACCATGGAAACAACACAAACAAACAGATACTTTATACACAGGATGAATGAAAGAATTATTTTGATTGGTTGGACCTCAGTCATAGTAAGAAGTCTGAAGTGATGGGTTCTTTGTCATGATATTTTAAATTGACTCTCAATTACATTAACAGTTGTAAACTGAGGATTGTGTCAGTATCTCTCTTCTGCCACAATTTGTTAAAAAACATACATATTATTATGGTTATTATTAATGTCTTGTAACTGTAACTTCAATTAGGTTTTGTACAAAGACCTTTCATCTTTACTATTGGACAAAAACAAATGTTTGCTGCGACAATTAATATTTGTGAGCTGTCTTGGTTTTCTGAAGGAGATGAAGTACCTGTAGACTGACAAAGCTACTTTAGGGAGAACATTCATAGAAGATGTTATAGACAGGAGAAAAAAACGATAGATAGGTAGTGCAGAAAAATTGTTGTGGAAGCAATTAATCTAGAACATCACACAGGCTGGTGATTACCATATCCTCTTTGTTTAGCGCTTAGCCGTCAGTCTATTCAAACTTAAACAGCTGATTTGTTATTTAGAGGAACTGCAAGCCAAATCATTTTGTAATTGATTCTAAGGTCTGTGACTCCTGCAATCGTTCTAGTTCAGTGTATAGTGACCAATATTAAGTTGATCAAACATAGGAAAATTGCCAGTATATCTGCCTGGGTTCCATGTGTGTGGAGTTTGCATGTTCTCCCCATGTCATCGTGGGGTTTCCTCCAGGTAGTCCGGTTTCCCCCCACAGCCCAAAGACACGCTAATTGGAGTTACTAAATTGCCCATAGGTGTGCATGTGTGAGTGAATGGTGTGTGAGTGTGCCCTGCGATGGGCTGACCCCCCATCCTAGGTGGTCCCCCGCCTCGTGCCCGTATCGCTGGGGTCTGGGATAGGCTCTGGACCCCCCACGACCCAGTCAGATAAGCGGTTTGGAAAATGGATGGATGGATGGATCGTCCTTTAAAATCTGCTGCGGCATTTATCCACTCATCCCATCATTCTCGAAAATCCTCTTTCCTTAAAAAGGACAGGCAACACAATTACGTTACAAAGATTTCACTTCTTGTGCTAGTCTGATGAAGTTTATGGATGGTTTCCTTCGCTCTTTACACTTAGACCCATTTAATCTGTAGCAGTCATTATGCCACTAGACGGAAGCATTAGTAACTATCATAGACAAAATATTTACTGGCAATTTTGTCAAGATGATGTTTATTCTTGTTTGATATCCATGTCATTATGTCCATTTGCATTGCTCTGCAGAAGAGCATCTGTTAAATGAATATGCATGCTGTAAAAATGCAACTTCCTAAAGGGATAAATAGCTTTAATTTTTATATTTACTATTAAAGTTGTTGTCCTGTTTACTCTGTGAGATGTTAACTGCTAAGTGAATGAGTCTAATCACCCACCGGACATAAAGTGATGTGTGGACGACACTTGGGCAGTGTTGTTTGAGGTAGATTAGCTCCTGCAGTCAACCAGCATTGATTGCAAACCCAACTGAGGGAGCAGAGGGAATCTCCCTGACTGGTCTGATGAGGTCCAAGGATCTTAGCAGGGAGGGCAGAGAGGGGGGCTGTTTAAGCAGATACTGTGCAAGTCTTAGATAGTCAAAAGAAAATGACATTTAAATGATCTGTGTGTTGGTGTCTGTCAATATGTGTCAGTTTAGCCATTTCAAAACCTCTCCTATTATATTTGCAGCAACCATCCAATAAAACAACTTTTTTTTCACTGGACCGCTTGCTTATCTTGTTTGCCCAATCAATACCTCATCGACTTATTTAACTAACTATCAAACTGAGTAATTAATTGAGCTGATGGTGTGATGTAACAAATACATGGAACGGCTGGGGTGCCCCTGAGGAGAGGTTTGGGAACTGAAACAGTGTTCATCTACCCATCCAACTAGATATCAGTAACTTTTTGAAGCAAAGCAGAAATTCTTGTTTTTAGTTCTTAGCAAATATACACTTGCTTCCCAGACAAACAGCTTTAAACATTTTTTTGACGGCCTAAGACTTTGGCACAGTGCTCTAGCCCTTTGATGGATCTTCACCTCCCTTCCAGATTATTTTTCCCCAGTGTACCTGCATAACTAAAGATCCGTGTCCACTATGAGATTGGGCAGCAGGGTCATGTAGCAGTTAAGTGTTTTAAACAAATGCTGTCAATTCAAGTCCCCAGTGGTGCCATACTCTCATACCCTTCAATGGTGTTAATACTCCACTCTGCCGCTCTGTGTTCCGTAAGTGCTAGTAACATTGCACTTCTGGTCAATGAATGTTCTTAATAGGTTCCTTCTTTGTTGGAAGCCGCTGTGTAGCTCTTGCTCCAGTCCTGCTTACACTTACACCTGGGCACTGATTGAATTCTCAGCCTAGCTGCACTTATGCCTAGTCAACTGCTTGACAGCTGTATGTTTGTAATGTGATATTTGCATCACTTTTACAGGCCTTTGGAATAAGCGTCTGCTAAATAAAATAAATTTTATATATTAGAGTTCTGTATGTTGTCAGTACTGTACTACCTCTCTGCTATCTGCTATCCCCATACACCTGTCCCCAATCATGCAAATGTGGCATAAGAATTTCACTCTGTTCCAATAAAAGTTCAGACTTGAACAGTGTACATAACCTGAATAGCCCCAGTTACACGCCCAGTTGTAATATGCTCTGAATAAAAGTGTCAGCTAAGCAATTAGCTTGAAGCGCAAACTTCCGGAAGATTCATGTTGAGTTTTAAACTTGAGACCGGAGACTTTTGAGATCTCACCCGGCGTTATGACTTCAGCTGCTCTTGTTTTAAATCACGTTTAAAAAATGTGAGTTTGTTCCACCGTGATATACGGGAAGTGACAGTACACTGTCAGTCCAGGTCATGTGGCTTAAAATATGAGGGGAGCCAAATGTCGGCCATAAAGACCAAAGCAGGGGCAGCTCAGTCAGGAAGGGTGTTCACTGTCTTCTTAGCCACCTTCCAGATGGTTATCCAGTAGAGGGTCACAGGGAGCCTTTCCCAGGCAGCACTGGGCACAAGGCAGGGAAACACAGTGGGTAATTAGAAACACCTATTAATCTAACTGACTGCCTGCATTTGGAGGAGGTAAACAGATGTACCACGAGGAACAACACACACAAGGAGGACATGCAAGCACCAGACACACACAGCAGGGGTGGGATCTGAACCCTCACACCTGGAGGTGCACGGTGACAGCAGTGGTCACTGAGCCACCCGTGATGCTTCCCTTTACTATCTGTGGAAACACCATCCACCCATCCATCCATCCCCTCATCCATTATACATCATGCACCATGCAGCCTATCCCAGGAAGCACAAACCAGTTGATACCCTGAATGAGAGGCCAGTAATACAGTACATAAAGATAATAAAATAAAACAATGAAAACAAATAATAACCAAGCATGAGGTCTCTACTACCTTTTAAAAGGAGATTTTGCTTTATACCTGAATTCTATTTGTAGCCATGATAAAGGTTCCGAAGCGCTGTAACATTATGGTTACCATGACACCACACAGATATGTGATATGGGCAGTACAGAACATGTCCACTGCGTTGATTGTCTTTTCCAGAGAGCATTTTGCTATCGTGACAGTTATAGCCCAACTGCTCGCTACATTGTGTGGGTTTCACTCCGGTGAGTAAATTGCGGCCAGGTGAGCGAGGGCAGACAGCTGTCCATTAAGCACCGGCGAGGTGTGTGTCAGCACCACGGACAGCAGCCGCGCGTCTCGCTCTTAGCCCAGCCGTTTTACCTCTCTGAGGAATTGGGGGGTAGCACACACGGCTAACCGTTAGCAGTCTACGGGCTGAGGGGCAGTTACACAGTGCTACATTTTCTGCATTCCTCAGCAAATACACAAGATGCCATCTGGCAGGACGAACCGGCCGGGTGCACAGTAGCGCCACCAACAGGAGGGCACATGTATGGGTCTGGTTGCCATGTAACTAAACTATTTTTAGCTGGCAAAGGAAGGAACGACTCAAACACGTCACGGTGCTAATCACCCAACCATGTTTTTCCGCCTTTCGGTTAGAATGCCATCACACTTCATACATAAACACGCCTAAATCGACCGTTACCCACCAAGCCACCCTAAAAGCCTGCGGGCATAGTCAGACGTTACTTTTCAGTAAAGCTGGTTCAAGCAAGCTATAAGACATGGTTATATTTCTCATTTAGAGATACGTGAAAACAAAGGACCACCTGTGACCACCGATGCTTTTTGGTGCCTCGCAGTTTTCAATCTGCTATTTTTCCTACTCTTTCGGCACATCATTGCACCTCCCCCCTTGGTGCCAAAAGGTGCTATGAAAACGAAACCACAGAGTATAGCATTTCTACCTAGCATGCTAATCCTTCTTGGTATCAACTTCGTGTCAATATATTGACCCATTTAATCATGTACGTTTCCTTGCTCTTGTGCTGAATACCTTAGAAATGGTCATTGCGTGACCTCAAAGAGTTTTATACTAGTGGTCCATATTGTGGAATCACCTAGCTTCTTTGGCATTACACTTTAAAAATTACTACACGAGTATTAGCGGTAATGTTTATAAACAATCAAAGAATGTTTACAAATATCATACTTTGGATGATGCAACAGTTGACTAAAGTTCTGCAATCTCAAAAAAAATTGTAATTGTTACCACAATTTTGGTCCTTAGTGTAGGCATTGTGGGTATCCCGGAGCCCACTCATGAATCACGCAGCGGGAGAGTCATGGAGCGTCTCCCTCCAGCGGTAAAGCCTGGCCGTCCCCTTTAATTGGAATATGATCTTGAGCGGGAAACAGGTACCTGGATCCCCCTTGGAGCCAGGAGGTGAGAAGAAGTGAACGGAAAATTGAGTCATGGGTTCCGCCCCGCTGCCGCTGTTACTGGTTCGCTGAACAGAGGCCCAGATACATTCGGAAATATCAACCCATTAGCCATAATTGGAACATATACCCTGTAATATGATGACCAATTTATAAAGTCACAGTGTCTCCGTTTTTCAAATCTGTCACCAGCATTTCAGCCAATTTTCTGGTTAATAAATACATATTAAAGCACAATTTCTCCAAGCGTCTGTGACAGAGGTATGTGGGCTACAGTTACAGCAATTTTATACTCATGCTGAAGTGTGCAATACATATATTTTTAAGAAAACTAGGCAAAAGCCTTTTTTTTACAGTTATTTCTCATTCATAATGGGACTAGTGAGAAATAGTGAACCTGATAATATTTTAAGAAGAGCATCTGTTTCGAGAGTGCTGTATTCACCTTCTACTACCAGTTGATTATACAAAAAATAGGCAGTTTTATTGTACATGGCTATAACATTCTTCCATGGATTAGGCTGATTATGTTTTACAAAAGTGCAGTAAGAGTATTTAGGTTATGGAAATTGTTTGGAAATTAGTAAAACAAGACATACAGTTGATTGGTGCAGCTCAGTGAGTAACTGCTCTGATGCAGGGTGTTTCCCCAGTTTGTGTCGAGTTTTTAATCTGGATTTTCACACCAGCTGGCTAAATTTCGATAATCTGGAAGCATGCTGCTTGGGCGAACTTTGAACTGAAACACTGACTGGATGAGCAGTTGCCGAAAGCACTTTAATGAACAACCTGGTTATTGGTTAGCCCTGTGCCCTGCGCGCCATCTGGAGTTGCAGGACAATTTTCACAGCCTGGTGCAGTCGGGATATTATATTAAGATTACAGTGAGAGATGGCAGCCCGGAACTCAAAATAGGCTCAGTTACATCAATGCAAAACCAGAGACCCTGAGAAAATGCCTAAGCACCTCTTCACACATTGAGGTTCATGAATCCCTGGGTATCAACTCCTAAACTGTAATGGGGGGGGGTAAGAGCCCCCTCCCTTTTGGGAGACCCCTTCTTAAGCTGTCTTAGCACTACATTGCTAAAGTCCTTTAGAAGAAAAAGACTCTTAAAGCAGTGAGCTTTCCTGTCCTACCTCCTTCAACAAGAAATTTGCGTTAATTCGATAACTGAGCTTACGTAATATACCAGCCGGCTTCCAATAACCCTAATTGGCCAAGAGGCTACAGAAAGGGGACGGACAGTTTATAAAATACCAATTATACTGTTCAAAAATATGGCCAGGCTCAGCTGTGTTCAGCTTTATTACTTTAGGGCTCCAGCCCAGTATTTAAAAGTTGCTTCTACATGTGGGAGAACGTGACCATTGTGGAAGAAATGGGGCAGAATATTAATGTTATTGCGTGACTTGGAGCCGATTCTGCTATCGATGTGCATTTATTTAACGTTGCTTTCAATGTATTTGTACACGCGGCACTACTAGTGAAGTATGGTAAATATTTTTACTGCCTGCAACACAGCTAATCAATTATCGCATCAAGACGTTGTGATATTGCGCCTCCTGGTGGATTAACCAGGCAAAAATATGTTCACCTATGGCTTTTTCTGAAATTAGCCAAAGTGCCTCCTAAAATGTTACATTTATTTCCCTCTCTAAATCATCCTGCATCATTTTGCATTTGTGTGTGTTTTTTCCCAGTAAAGAATGATTTTTAGTTTATTTGAACAGAAATGTTATTTTTCTTAAAATGTAATACCTGTATAGCAAAATGTATGAATCATTCTTGATTTAAGCTTCTGCACTACACTTCTTGCTATAGACATACACATTCCCAGGTACAGAGCTTGACTGCGATTAAAAGTCAGCCTTGAACTTTGGGGTCCCCCACAGTAAAATGGTTGGGGGGGGGGAGTCAGAGGGGATGATCATTTTTGCTGAGCTAAATTTTTTTCTGACTGGGGAGGGGCATACCCACACACCAGGAAAATACCCAAGATGCCAGATGAGCAGTCCAGTCTTTCCCATGTGCAGATGCAAGAAAACGTATGTCAACATGGTAGAATTACTTGGTATTCCGCATTAATTGTTCCTAAAATGTGATCAGATCTTCATCTGAGTTACAATAATGAACAAACACATGTGTTTCAACCAATGACACACACATTATTGTATTGCTCTTGTACCTACTGAATACATCATTTAGTCATTCACAGTGTAGGTTGGTCAAAGTATTTAAATCTAGGCTAATGACTTGAACAAAAGTTAAATGGAGTCAGCAGTCAGCAAACCCAGTAAATGAAGTGAGATTGGGGGTCTGGGTTACAGCTACTTTGACTTATAAAAGCACAGCAACATTTTGAGTTTGCTATGAGTAAATGTGAAACCAGGTAGCTCTTTCTTGCTGCTGTACAGGGAGGCACATTTCACATTTATAGTGTTTCCATGTTTCTGAGGATATCTAATACAAATATCTCATCTCAGTGATGATAATACCTCTGATACACTTTGTGTTGTATTGATGCTACCACTATGGCATGCCATTTACTATGTCTGGCTTTATATTTCTGCAGTGTAAAAATTAGATCTTGGCATGATTTATTTGGATGATTTATGTATACACTTCCCCCAAACTAAATACAGTACAAGGAAGCTTCCAAAAAAGGCACCCCAGTGAAAAATGAGCCGCTATTGGAGGTATTTTATGTCGTTGGAGGACTTATGGAACTGTACTTATCTGATTTTATAGGCCCATATGCTGGGAGTCGATTAAATGACCATTTCAGATTGTACATTTATATGATTAATCTGCGATGAATTCCCTTGTGTGCAAAACCTTGATTATTTTCTGATTAATATCCTATATAACTAGATGAAATAGCTGAGGACATACTGGAACATAAAGGCAAGTTTTAAGTAAACAACCACAGGAAAGAGCAAAGCTCAGCTGAGTTTCATGTCAGTCTCAGGAAAAAGAAGAAAAAAAAACCTGAATGATAAGTGCACATGCTATAATTTAAAAGCATACTATTTGAATTTAATTACCCTAAAAATTACATGACAGGAAATGCACAACAAGAAACTTATCCAGAAATTACTTATCTGGAATTGAGAGCTTAGCATTTATTATTTGCAAGAGGAAATAAAACCAAAAGAGTATGATAATTTTTTAGATGAAAAGTGTCTATTTTGTGTCTTGCATTTCCATTGCTCCACTATGTATCGCTTAAATCCATTATGAAGAGATCTTGGGAGGGACAGGATGGCACTTGGTGAGGGGAAGATTTGTTGAGTTGCTGAGTGTTCAAGATAGTGTATATTCCAGTGTTTTTTTGTGATAATGTGAATTTTACATTGTTCCCTGCTATGCCCATACCATTATTCTGAGCTGCACTATATTTCTGCAAGCCGTACCGTGTGAACTTGAGCAGTATCACTGCATGTGGATTTTGTGATTTCCCCCAAAATATGGCACTCTCAATCCTTCAATTTAATCCCCATCCCACCATAAAGAAAAATATATATTATTATTACTATTCATTTTTAATATTGGTTTCCATATTCCGTTTCCTTGATCTTGGAAATTACATTAAAGCTCACTAAGGTTTAATTTTGAAGTATAACACAGAGTATATCACATTATGGATGTAAATGATTATATATCTTCTGTTATAGTGCCCAAAGCATTCAATATTTCTCTAAGAGAAATCTAATAATGTCTCTAATAATGCCCTGAACTCAAATGATGAGAAGATGTCATTCCATACTGGAAGATGGTTACCTCCAGGGTTGTGGGTGGGACTCCTTCCCTGGCTCTGTGTGTGACCATGTGTGGAGTTTACATGTTGTTCCCATGTTCAGGTAGAGATCTAGAGTGTGAGGCCTCAAGATCTATGTCTTCACATGTCTTCGGATTGGTTGTGACTAGCTCACCAGGTAAGGGGACTGGCTGTGGAAATAATTACATCGGTAAACCTGATTTAGGGCAAAAATCAGATTATCACCCAGCTTTGCGATGCGAACATGCCCGCTATCCGGACTTGAAACATCAGAGGAATTGTTTTACTGCTGAGGGAGGGCAGGGTACGACATAACACGGGGTTAAATGTAACCCTGACCTTTTACAACGTACCACAGGGTCAAGCAGGGTATGCATCTGGTTAGCGTACCACATTGCGCAATACATTAATTTTTAGAGATTCCACTAATCTTCAGAGATTTTGGACTTATTTTCATGGAGATATACAGCAAAGATTGTTTTCACGGCAAGAAAGTAAATTTCTTTATCATACTTGTTTTTCGATTGCTGAGCTGAGCTGAATTCAACCCTACTGTACTGTATATGGTCTTAATGACCGTCTTGTTGCTCCAAACAGCATCACTGCCAAAGTGTCAAAGTACAATTTTTCAGGTTGTTGTGAGGCTCATGGGTGTGTTTAGATAGATCCATAAACAGTATCCATCTATAGTATACAGATACAGTTGTATGGAATTAATTGCGTTCAAACAGACTTTTTTAGCAAGTATTACAATTAACCGCACTCATGTTCATGTGGCACGTTGTAACATTTCACTTCGGCCACTTTCGGTGCAATCGTACAAGAACAGTAGGCCCGGTCCGAGAAACACACCTCAACTGTTTCTTTGTAGCAGAGATGCATATGTGGCTTCTATAACAATATGAATAATCTAATGCAGGTATTTCTAAAATAACGTAAAACCAAAATGTGTTAGGTTATGTCCCACACTCTGCTATACTCTGCCTTAATCCAAGGGGTGCACTGTTATCGGGCAGCATGGGGCAGGCGGGAAAAAGTGACGACCCACTGGCGGCTCACGAGACACCAGGGGTTTATTAGGGAACTGAACACTGGAGAAAGCACAAAATAAAAGCACCACAAGGGGTTGAAACAAAAAACTGAAAAAAGGATTAACAAACTAAAGAAACCATAACACGTACGACTAGGAAGCAGGACGGGGGGACAAACAAGACTGACATTCACACAATAGCATGACAAGCCCAATGACCAACTGGGGAAACAAACGAAAGCAAGAACTTACAGTACATATACAAACCAGACTGAGGTAACAAGGACACAGGAGTGAACTATTAACCTAACAACCAATCAAAACAGAACACAATACAAGCAACAGGTGAAAGTAATGAACAGCGAGCGATCACAGAATTAGGAATGTTAAACAAACTAGAAAACACTAATTAGACCCTGGAAATACAGGACTAATACAAAATACAAGAAGTACAAAAAACTCGAACCTAAGACAAGGAAGGTGGACCATGGATGGGAGAACTATGACAGAAAAGAAACACTAAGAAAACCAAAACTAGAAACACTGAGGACAAAAGTCAAACAAAGCCTGGAGCAGGCGAGGCTGCAATTTGCCAGCCTCGAACCCATGACCCCCAGCCGCACACTCAGCCCACAACGTTGCATGGAATTCTGAGGAGTAGGGAAAACACACTAGGGAGGACTAGGAACTAAGGCGGGGGAACAGAATAGCCAGCAATGCCTGCTGGCCAAATGTGGAAGGATCACAGAGGGTAGGGTCGGACGGTACAGACCCTGACAGTGCTCCTCCTATGAGTACGACATTTCGAATCTGCATTCCAACTCAGTTGTATATGTTGATTGATTCAGTTAATTAATTGTTAATTACTAATTCTGTTATTTCCATGTCAGATTTTTCTATTTAAAAATGCCCTGATGAAACATATTTGTCAATACATAGAAAATGCTGAAATCCAGATACGCATTTTGTATTTTGCACTATCCATTCATAGAAATGATGCCAATAAGTAATTAAAAGATGTTGGTGCGGATACATTTAGCCATCAAGATTTTTCATATAATAGAATTTTAAAAATGAGATGTTCCATTAAATGAATTTACTGTTTCTTTAAATTAAAGCAATTGCTTCAAACTCTGTCAGGTGCTTTGTACTCTGTTGTGTTTTACTTCATTGTATCGATCTCTTGGAACTGAGCATTAAGAATGAGAACAAGGAATGGTGGGTAATGCCAGATAACAACTGCCCCCAGCATAAATAAATAAAGCTGTATATTAAATTTTAAATATACGCTCTGTAAAACTGTGTGCCCTGTGCATTTTTAGGGGCATCTGCAGGCTACTTTTCCCGTTATCAGTATCTTCTGGTGGAGAGGTGCTTCAGACATCTTAATGGTTTATTCTGACGGGGGAAATTTGTCAAGACCAAACTTTGGCTGGTACTATGCAAAGATTTGCGAGAAATGTGACAACTTGCCTGAGATGTCTGCAGCTGTTTTTATTATTTTTTTTTTTTTTAGTTCACTGGAGGTTCTGTCAAAGAGCTAAAGTATCACTAGCAGAAGCTTCAAGTTCCATTCGAGACAGCGAGGTGCAGTTCACTTCCTGCCATACTATCTTCCCTAACTGCTGTCAAGGAACAAACACTGACATATCTACCTTAGTGTCTGGGGTTTCAAACCTTCCACTAGACTGGATGCAGGTAACCTCACCAGTCCTGAGTTCCTGGCTGTGATCTTCATCTGATGCTCCTCCAAGGTGTCCTGCAGCTTCTCACATTTTCCTCATGCATTCCTCCACTGGAACAACCAAACATCTAGCTTGAAAAGAAAGCTCTCAAGAACTGAACCATGGAATTTGAGAACATTTCAAATTATTTAGCATTCCATTCTGTGATTATGCATTTTATGATATGTATAATATTGTGAAAAAGTCTTAGAACGCCAAAGAGAATTGTTTACAGTTATTTATATGGGCCGCAAGATAAACTCACTCAGAAAAAACACAGTCTAACATGTATGATGTACAAACAAACGGTGATACAATAAAAAATAACAAAATTTTCATCAGTTCTCAATTTCTTCATCTTGTTGGATGGCTAGAAAGACAGCACTTCGGGTCCGAAACCACTTCACATAATTAGTTAATTAACTTCTTGAAGTATTGATTGGTCAAACAAGTTCTGCTAGTGATTGAGTTCAACAAAAACATGGGCAAACTGGATGGTAACAGAAAATACTGTGGTGATTCAAGAAGTTTTGAAATACCTACACTGATATATTTTGGATGTAAAATAGTTTCACACCAACATAAACACAATTTTCTGTATGTAGTCGCATTTCAGCACACATCTGAATACTTTATCGGAAGCTGTTTATACCCAGTGATGGAGTTGCGTCTTGCTCAGGGGCAAATTGTTCTTTACCATCAAGATACACGTAGTTGTACTTCACAAAATCAACCTACTATACTATCAAGATTTCATAATTCCTTATTATTGGTGCAATGATATGAAAAGGATGTTAATGATGTTATTTTCCTGTCTTCTACATCCTCTGTTAAATTAATGTAGCCCGTGGAATGAGTTTAGCGCTCATTGTACCATAAGAGTGTTTTAGCTTAGAATACTCCGGAGTATTTCAGGATGTTTACTGAATGCTGTTATTACATGTCTTTTGTTTTGCTTAGACTGTCATCTGTAGGTTGCGGTCCTATGGTTTCATCTGTCAAGTTGAAACCTATATTGGGTGAGACGTGGATTGAGTCTGTTAACACTACATGTGTTACCTGTCATTGTAAGGTTGTGCGTGCGTGGGTCCATTTGTGATACGGGTTGGGTTTGTTACCGCTGGACTGATACCAGTTAAAGGTATTTTGTTTTGAGAAGGTATTTTATTACTCGTGATTTGTTTTTATCACTTTCGCAACGGTGTAGTGTGATTATAAGGCACACGCATTAAATCTTCCGCTGTGAGCCCTTTTTTTTGCATATGTAATCAATAAACGTTGTATGTCAGAAAGACTAAAGGGTGGAACCAAAGTTAGCGTTTGTTTCCCATCCTCTCCTTTAAGTGTTGCATATTGCGAGACTCGCTGCGTGTTGTCCATGACGTGCGTTCATGGAAAGAAAGTACTTTCTGCCTGTCTTCCACTCATTATTAGTCTTAAAGTTATACTGTAAGAAACCGACATTTATGCAGTTTGCCGGTTACCGTTCAGCTAGCATTACGCGAGCGGCGTTTAGTAAGTTAAGTTAATTAAACTTACCGTTATAGCTTTCCTATAGCTATAAATAGAGACGCAGCTGTTACGCAGATAACATGTTTAATAATACCGTTGTATTACTGGTTGTTCTGACGTGGTAATATCTGTAACCTGGCTAAATACTAATGTAAACTCTATTTCTGTTCCCACAGACCACACGCATACAAACACATATGCATCTCACATCCTGCACAACCAGCTTTCACCCACAATATTTCATCTACTGATTAAAGCTCAGTAAAACATAAAGAAGACCTCCAGTCCCTTGATTCTCTAACCGGAATCAACTGTTCATGTTGGCCGCTTCAGCCAGCGTTCATTCAGTGTAGAAGTGCTAAGCTACATTGTATTAGTATAACTCTGAGGATACTGAATTTTGTGATTCAGCCAGTCCACAGAGTTGAACCTAGGGCACCTCTTTTACACTTTCTTGGAGGCAGGAAGGGGGCGCTATATAAAGACAAAATGATTTCAGTGCCTAATAATCTAGTTGTTTAGTCCCCGTTTTAAGAATGTATGCTACGGTAATTCTTACTTTGGAGGATACTTGTACTAATTGAGGATAATTGTACTAATCATTTTATAATTATCAGAGATCTAAATATGCAATTACTTTACTGAAGTCTACCACACGCACTAGGACCGTGCTAAGTGAGCCACTTAAACTTGTGCAGAAATGGCCGCGTTGTGTCACCCAGGGGACACCAAATCAGGGTTTGTTATTACCTAAAACATCGGTGATTATAATCAGTTAAGTTATTTTCAAAGCTTTCAAACTGGCCGCTAGTTCACACGTACGGGCGGTGAAGTGATTATGGATGTGAGTGTGTCGGCACTCTGCTGTCATTTATACGATACCACAGAATTGATTACACAGACTTTTTAATGAGGCATGCCAAAACACAAATTTATAATAATCAAGCAGAGGTAGTGACTGTGATTTACCATATATAGCAAGAAGTAAAAGTGTAGCTATTTGAGGAGACAGCAGGAGCAGTTTCAAAGAAGAATGTAAAAGTGGTATTTTAGCATTATTAAAACATTTTTTGGACGTTTGTACCGGCACACTCCAGCACAGTGGAGCTGTTAACTTAATCTGATTCGGCACCATATTTCCCTTCTGATAAACCTGGAACAGCGAGATCTCAGACTTCCTACTTCGCAGCGATTCCATCTTCCCGCCTCGTTTCACTCCATTCCAGGCTGAACACCGTGGACAGATACACACTAACAGGGTCATTTCAGTTTCAGTTTCAGTTTCAGTGGCCCTCCTACTATTTTGTGTGATGGTGTAGTTAAAATACCAAAATACCACAGTTGAAGTTCTCAACAGGAGGTGGGGGTGGAATTGGGAAGAAAAAAAAATTCACCCGTGGGGGGCGAGGCAAGGGGATTCAAAATTACATTAAGCAAGATTCGTTGAAGTCCCTTACTAGTGGTGGCCCCTGGGCTTTAGGCTGGGTGAGCCTGTGCATTTAAGCTTCCCTGACTATGAGGAGTGTTCTCTTTTTGGAGGAAGCAGGGGACGCGTGACTTCCATATGCTCTTCTTGCTTTTTATGATCCACCTACCTCTCTCACTGCTTTTCTTCGTGGAGTGTAACGAGTGGTGAAGCATTTGACATAAAACACCTTTAGTGATACAGAGAATATCAAGAGCTCTCGACATAACTAGGACTCCACTCAGCTCCAGCGACGAGGACTCCTGGAAGAGCACACAGCACTTTGTCAAACGTGATATCGATTACCCATTAGGAGAAACTTGAATCATCTTAACTGATGCATCACGGCTTACTAAAAGTGTTCTTTTGCAAGCATTGGTTTCAGTTTATATTTATGATAATTGATTTTACAGCACGCAGCCTGGGACAGCTTAGAAGATTTAAACATTTGAATTTTATGGTAATTACTCCAAATTGTAATGCAAATGCGACTCACAATTAAGATGCTTCTGTTATGCTTGACAATTATTATTCAGTTTATCTTGCAGAAATATGATGTGCTTGAGCAAAGCAAAATAAAACTGACCCAGAGATATATATTCTATCTCTCATTATTATTTATATGCATATATTTATTTCATTATTGGTAAAGCTGGGTTCATGCTATCCCATTACATGTCATTCCACTCATGCTACCACAGTGCCAAGTCTGTCATTCTTTATCATAAACTTAACTCTTGATTTCAGCATATTTAGCTTTTAAGAGTCAGGGTTATCTCATTTACAAAGCATTCTGCTTAGAATTAATCCTACAGTACTCAGTGGTATTGGGTTTGGTAAAGTGGATAATTCAAGGAATTAACAAGATCAGGGACTTACAAAGAGCGGCCAAAGTGTTTTTGCTCATTTTAGGGTGATCTGCCTAGAATGGCCCCATTTGCAAATTCAACTGGGTTAAAAAAGAAAGCAATTTTAATTTGCTTTGGAGGAAATTCAGTTAATGGTGTCCAGCTTAGTGCGCCCCACTCATCCATCTTGTTAAATGCTTTCCACTCATTGCCCCCACCATATTTCCTGCTCTTTGCTTCTTCCCACTTAGTCCTACTCTGTCCAGTTCATCTCACTTCCTCTCCTGTGCATCTCGCTCAGTGCTTCCTGTTCAGTCCTTCCCCCTCTGTGCATCTCACTCTGTGCTTCCTGTTCAGTCCGTGCTTCCTGTTCAGTCCTTCCCCCTCTGTGCATCTCACTCAGTGCTTCCTGTTCAGTCCTTCCC
>JAODLD010000136.1:4566842-4585825 GCA_026781065.1 Mormyrops boulengeri
CCTGTTCAGTCCGTGCTTCCTGTTCAGTCCTTCCCCCTCTGTGCATCTCACTCAGTGCTTCCTGTTCAGTCCTTCCCGCTCTGTACATCTCACTCAGTGCTTCCTGTTCAGTCCTTTCCGCTCTGTACATCTCACTCAGTGCTTCCTGTTCAGTCCTTCCCCCTCTGTTCATTCCATCCCTCTCATTGTTTCCTGTTCTTTCCATCGCATTTCTTGCTTCCCTCTCGGTGCTTCCTGTTCAGTCCATCCCTCTCCTTGCTTTCTATTCTTTCCTTCGTTTTTCTTGCTTCCCCTGAGTGATTTCCTGTTTAGTCCTTCCAGCTCAACACTTCCTGCTCAGTGTTGCCTTGTTCTGTCGTTCCTGCTCCACCCTCCCTGCTCCTTGTCCCTGCTTGACCATGACTTGGCAGAAACTGTCAGCTTGCCGCAACCTGCCCGTCCATCATCCGCTCAAGCATGTGTCCTGAAAGGTAGAACTGGGAGAACATGGTCCTTAACAGCTCATCACCCAAAGGAGGAGTGAATCCTTAGAGCAGGTTGCTGTTGTGTCAGATTGGGGCTTTCTGTGTCCTCGAGCATGCGGCTGTCATGAATTAACTGCCAGCACAGCCTTGCCTGTCTGAACAACCTCTGTGACAAATCAGGTATTACTCCACCATTCATCAGATTGACCCACCGAATGTAAAGGAAGCATCTGACCAAGAAGATAATACCCCAACTCTTAGATCTCAGTATATATTTCAGGATGAATGTAATGCAACCTCAGCATCATAAACCGCAGAATAAAGTACTTGTAAAAACCATTCTGTGATGATTTATTTCTCCTAAAAGGGTGTAAATGAACAATACCAATTAAACATTAATTTATTGATAGCTATTTAATCAATTAGTTTACATTTAATCAATTAGTTTAATCATTTATTCAATTAGCACTTCCAGTGGCCTGTGACTAAATAATCGTTCATAATAAAAATGTTATAGGAAGGATATTCATACATTGTAGACTCTGTAGGAATCTTGAAATATGACAGTTAGGGCAGGAATGATCTTGCACCGTGACACTTCACAGAATTTTCAAAAAATGTCTCTTCATTAGCATTATATGTCTTTCTGTCTTGCAACCACTCATCCTTAAACCAGGGGATAAGGATCTAGAAAATATCTTGCCTTTAATGGCTGCGAATTTTGACTTAGGTTGGTTTTATTACGGAATTATTTGGAAACCCCTTTAAAGAGATGTTCTTCTTGTACTTGGCATTCTGTCCCTAAACGTGTTAACAGCACCCCACCCAGGGTCTGAGAATGTTCCTTTGTGCATAGGAATGAAGAGCATCTGGTGACTTCCCGCTGTGCCACATTAGTGATCAGACAGGGACGCCCACGGTCAGCTGGCCTCCCAGAGGGCTCCGGGCAGAATCAGGCTGCAAAATGGGAAGAAACGGGAGGCTGACGACGCTCTCGCTCTAGCATGAGTGACCTGCAAGAAACCCTAACCCACACTGCGAAAACTGGGGGAGTGATGGATGAGAAAATACAACCAAATGCTGACCTAACCTTAACCTGTTTGTTAATTCTCCGGACCCTATCAGGGCAGTGTGTGTTTCAGTGGGTTAGGATGCTGTGATTATCAGAAGGTTGCATGTTCAAATCCCACAGCCTACAGATTGAATTTGTTGGTGGGCCCTTGAGCAATACCCCAGTTGCCACAGGGACTGTCAGACCCTGCTTTCTGAAAAATGCATGTCGCTTTGGGGGCTGGGGGGATGCGTTTTTTCTGCTGGGCGCTTCAGTTTCTTGCTTCCATCCAAATAAATACACACAATTTATGTGAATTGTTGTATCTGTTGGTTGGTGATTCAGTGTGTTGAGTGATGGACTGGCATCTTGTCTTGTGCCTTGCGGGTCCTGAGATTGGCTCAGCTTGCCACAGCATGGCATTGTTAAGAGGTTATGGAAAAATTATATGGATGAACACATAGACAGATGGACGGCTGGAATTTTTAAAGTTGGTTTTCAGTTCACAGTTCTTAAAGGGGCACGGAACGCATTTCCATTCGGATTTTGGGTTCTTTGGCCCAGTAAGCCTGCTTACAGCTAAACCCTTCAGCTTTGCCTCATGTCCTCCACACAACCTGTCACATTATATGCAAATAGAATGGAAATATATTTTACTACACAAGGGAATAGGCTGCATGCTCTTCTGTGTGATCACCACATACCCTGTCTTTAAACCTTTTGTGACTGGCACCAGAAAATTCTCTAATTACAGTCATTTTACATTTCTATACAATTAATTGCACAGAGGGTCCTATTAAGGAACAAGTCATAAATCAGCCAGCTACAGAGTCATGTAGCGTCTCTTTGGGAATCTTTGGCAGCCCCCCGTCTCTAAGCAAGCTGAACAACGCCATCTACTGTCAGCCTCAGAGAAGCAAAGAAAGCCACTGTTTCTCTCCTTCTCTCCACACGAGGAAGTTTTACGTAGACAGCACAAGATAAAGTAAATGCTGCTTTGCAGGAAAGAAAAACAAACAAGTCTTTCTTAGTTAGTTCAGCCTTTTCATCTAAAGTGATTCTGCGTGGGAAGTTAATATTATGGTCATCCTTATGTTGAATAGAAATTACGTGTATATACCTAAAGTTTAATTGAAGTATTAATATTTAAAATGCAGTCCCTCTGATCGATGAGTGACGCCGCTGATGAAATGACATCACGACACCCAACCATGAGCTGCTGAGGGATCTGCATGCCAAGGATCGGAATAGCGGCTCTTTGGAGGGGGCTGGATCGTAAGGCACCCTATTCTTCTGATGGCCTTTCAAAAAAAAATGGCATCCTATTCTTTGTCCTTTTTTTCTTAAGGGGCGGGGGGTTACTTGCTCCCATCTTGGGTTGTTCCTTGCTTGCACCCATAGCCTCCGGCGGGGGGGGGGGGGGGGGCGCGCCCGCCCCCCGGGGCCATTGCCATACCACAGTTCTAAATGATTTGCGTTAATACTGTTTACTTGAAATTAAAATCTCGCAAACATCTTGTAAGATTTCAGCATCAATTAACTTTAACTATTAAAGAAACTTAAAATTGCTTTAAAATCATGACTTTTAGAAATACATTATTTTCTTTAATATTTTATTAACTAGTTGTGTACAAAATTTGGTTTTGAAATATTTAATTAAACTTGTGTAATTCATACATACGTCGAACATTTATACGTATTTTTGCTGTGAACAATAGTTAAAACATATTTCAATGTGTAAAACTAAATATAAATTAATATTTGTAAATAAAACACATATGATACATTTTACATTTTATAAAATGTACTCATATATGTAAAATGTCCCTATCTTTTTGTGTTGAACACAAACACAGCTGAAAAGCCAATAAAGTACTCAAAAATGCATTTTAACATTGCAACATAAAACCTATATTTGAAGCCTCGGGCTACTTGTGTTGTACATTTTTCTTACTCCGAAAGAAAGCACTGCGCTTAGGTGTTCATTCGTAAACTCATTGACACCTGTTTTGCTTTGTTCTTCATCTTATATATGTATGATTATGTTTGCTTTTAAAAAACAATTATTTTCCTATTCCAGAATCTGTGAGTATAATTACCTTTTACTGTGTAACGGGTATCAGCAAAAGTTGATGTTTTTGGTGAAAATATTCAGATCAAATAGCCTTTTTTCTTGTATTAAATGATTTGGGATTAAGGGTATAAATACCTAGTAATGTTACATTATTGTAATTTTTAAGGATCATAGAAAATTTTACCTAACCAGTTGAATGGAATGTGTGGTTTTATTGTGACTGTTTGGAATTTAACTAGCAAAAAGGATATTTTTGGGCCCTCTGTGTTCTGTGTGGGGGGCAGGGCAACTCTGCACTAATTACGAGTGTGTCAATAACAACAGACGTTTTTCCATCCTGACACTTACTCCAGGGTTAGGAAATTGATAAGAGCATTACCATGGCAACAGCACGCCGAACAAAGGAGGGACTTTTCTTTGACCCGCAAGTTCACAACGCCATTTTTGATTAATCACAAAGCCACCTGATTTGCACGAGTGTTTTACTTAGGCTGGAAAAAAAGAGATTTCCACATTTGTGAAATAGTTTAGCGAGCAAAATTAAATAAATAACTCAAATCTTTACCTTACCAGACTGTACTTTTTTTTTAATGACAGACCTGCATGAAACTGGAGGCCAATTTTGATGACATCAAACACACGACTCTGAGTGAGCGAGGGGCACTCCGAGAAGCGATCAGGTATGACAGGGTCACCATGGAAACAGTCAAAGATTGGGCAAAAAAAACCCCTCATTCTTCATTTTTGAGGAACATATTAGTTTATTGCAGCGTTGGGCTTCACTCTCAGTGGTATATCCCCGTGGCCTTATTTTTGAGGCTGTAGAGGTGGTAAAGCACTGTAAGGCCCTTCACATATATGTATGTATTAATTGTACAGGTATGATACAGGTTGATGGTAACTTGTGGGACTTGCGTTTGATGCCTTTATTTGAATCCATACAATATTTGTTTTCGTACAAGTCAAAAGGTAGTAGCTTGCACACAGACCTTATATTAATATCACTACAATTTAAATGATATCTTTACCTCCAGTCACATAAAAATGGATACTCCCTGCATTAAGGATTTAAAAGGTTTAACCATTTTTAAATAAAAGCACTGCATGCAGTCATGATGTGATTTTGTACTCTTTGTCTAATTATCGGCTATTAAAGTCACTTGAAGGTTCAGCTGATGAAGCAAATCCATTTTCGAGCTGGAAATATAGTTGTATGTCTATATTTTTGTGTTTTTTTAATTTCTTTTTTCATGAGTCATTTTATTAAAATTTGCCCGATATGGATGACTGTCATTGTGCAATTGATTTGTGATGTACTGTGATCTTAAAATTAAACAGTCAATTAATTTACTTTTAATATAAAAGTTATTCTATTATGTTCTCTAATAACATATTGCTGCTGCAGTATCAATGTATTTTGCAAAGAAGGTCTTATCATTTAAAGATCATTCTCTTACATATACATTCAAAATTTGGTAATGCTTTACTTTAATTGCACCTTCATAATGCCTTTATAATGCATTTATAGAACATTCAGTGCACCTTAATAAGGCATTCATAGAACGTTCATAAACGGCATGCAAGTATACATTGAGATCCTAACATACCTTAACAGCTGTGGTATACATTAACAGCAAACATTATATAACAACAAACATTATAATTGTGTAATCATAAAATGTTTGTTATGAATGTGCTTATATGCTGCTTATGAATGTTCTATGGATGCATTATGAAGGTGTAGTTAATATAAAGCCTCACCCAAACTTTTCAGCATTTAATTTTGTTAAAAGAACTGTAGATATGTAAAAGGTGAACTCCTTCTGGTGGTTAATATCACATGCCTTTGCTTTCATGCCTGTGGAACATATTGTGGTTAGAATGTGGTATATTTTTCAGCTCTGCGTCTGGAGGGATGTTGCACTTTGTTTAAAATCTCAGCCCATGATTTCTTACGAACCTGCTAATGCCACCGTGATTCCGTGACAGCTACAGTAAACAGGAGTGTTTGTTTTCAATAAGTGAAATTGATGGTGAGTTGTCAGCTGGCTTCCAGTATCGAGATGTCAGAGAGTTTGAGAGAACAGGGAGCTTTGGTTGGTACTTTGATTCTGGGTTTGGTTGAAGAAAGTCAGTTTGTTTATGTTTGTTTTGATTCTTGAAGGTGGTGAGTGAAGGATTTTGCATATTATGTAGGTGAATATCGAGTGTCTGTGATATCAAGATAAATGGTCACATGTATGTTAAGTTTGCAGACAAAGGAAATATGGTCTCGATGCCATTAAGGGCTTAGCGTTATTTGAAAAATGTTGACAATTCTGTGTTTATTGTCGCTAGATTGCAACAAAAATAAACCTTTCTTTTTTTAATTGGTGTATTGCTCTCTATGAATTTTGAGTTATGTAAAGTACATACCCCTAAGGGGTTGATCTTTTTTCGTAGGTGTAAGAGTCCACATTTTGTTTGTTTTTTAATAGAATAGGATTACAGCACCTGCATGTTAATTAATGTAATCTTTATCTGAAATCTAGGCATTTTAGAGAGGAATATGTCATTGGGGCAGACAAACATAGTCAAAAATAATTAGCCGGATATTTATTATGAGTGATTGTTAGCTATTTTCCAGACTTTTGAAGACTCGATAGAAGACACATATCTTCCTAACATGCATGTGTAAAAGATAGACAACAAGCAATTTTCCTTGACAAATTGAACATACAGAAACACCAACCACCTGAAAGCCTGCATGGCAAAAATGGAGATTAAACTGATTTAATTCCTTTGTAGCTGACCCCCCACTGAGCTGTGCAACAAATTTGATGAAAGAATTGGATTCCCCCACCAAAAAAAGCTAATAGCGTTGGACATCAAAGTCTGAACAGCAAGCCTTTATCTGCAAATGATCATAAGAAAGTTTAAGCTTTATGGTCTACTGCTCAGGCGCTAAGAAATGGTGTGACTCTGACAATCAGATTCCTTATTTGCCTTGGAATGGAAAGTAGAAAGTGTACACTGTAATTTACGAGCAAATAATTATGCAATATTGCTAGTGACATGCTCATGGCACACAAGGGGCCTAAACATATTCTGGTATATCCCTTAACATATGAAATATTCACTATTCCCTTAGTGACGATATCGGCTTTTTTTTATCAGTATGGAGCTAGTTAAAGGAACCTTTTTTTCCCCAGGAATTAACGTGTTCTACCTCAATGAAAGGGTGTTTCCGGCATGTTCCCAGTGGTCTGATTTCCTCAAGGTATTTAGTTTCAGCTGTATTACTGGCATAATTTTTTCAGCCTTTTGCAGGTATCACTGATCTGGATAGTGAATTACTATAGGTCTTTCTTGAAGCTCAATATCTGATGAAAAAATGAAGAGGGTTAGGGTTAGGGTCAGCACTTGTACAGTGTATGATAAACTGATTTTTTTTTTTTGTTTTGCATCCAGTGCTATGTAAATTGTATGGTTATTTACTGCCATTGTTTGAGAATGACTTTGGAAGATGTGGGTGTATTGCTGTGTCACTGATAAAAATATTAGATATTTACAAATAAATTCCATGGAAAAGAAGAAAATGTAGTTTTTCTTCTGTGATGATTATTTTTTCCCTTTATTCTTCATTGGGAAACTTGGCCATAATTACACTCAGCTTAGTAATAATGCAGTATAAAGTGTATGGAGAGCAGCCAACCATATGATTAAGAAACACAGAGAACCACCAATCAGATATTAGCATATTCTGCAGTCTGTGTCAGGACTGTATGCATGTTATATCATGTGACACTGTGGCACCATGAAAACACTGCTGACACTGTGAAGCCACAGCCCTTTTCGTATCGTTTATCACCAGCAAATGCTGTATAAAAATGTAGGGTGAGGGAATGAATGTTTCATCATTGGCTGGTGTGAAACGCTGACCTGCGCTTGACAAGGGCAAAGAGGGGGTGGCAGGCGACACGGTGAGACGGTGCGGGGGCCTCAAAGGAAAGGCCATCAATCCGGGAGCGCTAATGAATGCCGTCGCATGCCCCGCGTGGCATGGAAAGATGCTGCGTATTCGTGTCCGTGTCCTAATCAACTGGGCCGACCATCAGAATGAGCGAATGGTGCAGATGCCACGGGCTGGCTGGAGATGGATGGCGGCCATCCCTTAAACCTGGGTCTCCTTGATGAGGCTGCTACTGGTTATTTGTTAATTTTTTTTAAAAACAATTTTGCGATGCATTTACCTAAGCCCTTCTCCGATTTGAGCGACTCGCCGGAGGAGCGCAAGAACCGAAGGAACGTCTCATTGATTGGCACCAGCTGGCCTTGTCACCGGGCATTGACCTTCGCTTCTGGGTGATTAAATTTGAGGATAAATCCTCATTAGATTAAGAAAAAAAGAGTATTTTTTATAATCATTTGCATTATTCTCATAAATATTTGTATTGTATTTTATTTTTACTATGATTGTTAAATAGGATGTTAAAATCATGTAAAAGCCTTTAGTCCACAGATGGTGTGTTTTGTTATTTACCTCTGTGCAGACTGTTGTGTGTATGCTGTGCATAATTCTCCCTAATGCTGCTCTCTGCTGTCCTCTGCAGGTAACTCTTCTGATCATTTGTTGCACTTTGTGTTACTGTTTGTATTGGAGCACTCAAATGGCTTGTTTACAAGAATATGGCCCCTGCATGTAGTGGCCTGCATGAATATTAAAATGTTAGGATTATATTCTAGGAAGAGGAACTTTTACTTTTCTTTTCTTTTTTGCTTTTTAATACAAATTCCATGATCTGGGAATGGTTTTACAAATACATAGAACTGGTCAAAAATACTTGTCACTGTTTTTTTTGATGTCGGAAGCATACTGGCAATTTTCTGGGTACTTAAAATGTTCCACTTCACAGCTGTCCAATTAAAAAAAAAAAATAACTCGATGTCCCCTAGTGACATCACCGCAAGATCTTTGTGAGAACTGCCTTTTGTAGAGTTTTTGTTTGGCGTGTAAGACATTGGTGAATAAACAGTTTGTTGTGACTTTAAAGTCAAATTTCATTTTAAAGGGAACTGAAATACTTATTAATATGATCATTATTAAATCACCAAGGTGATTTCTGAAAGCAGTAGCGTGATGGATGCTACTGTTGAAATAAGAACAGAGCAAAAGAAGGGTGCCACACATTTGAGACACCTTTGATATAGTCACCCTTTATACCATTACAAGCACAGCTGTATATCTGCTCGCAGTTTGCCTGCACTGCATGAGGAATGTTGTTGTGTTGCAGTCAGGGTTTGTTGAGTGGAGCTGTTGGGGTGATTGTGCTGTAACCACAGTGGAGTTGAAGGGCATCTCTTTAACCTTCTCCATCTGCCCGTGCTGATAGCACTGTGCATTGTCCCCGTTCGCATGCTGCTGTTTGCCGTCCCTGTCGGGCCCTGTGTTGGCTTCCATACGAGGACAGCTCTAGGGATTCCTGTGGAAACATGGCATAAATCTCTTCTCCTTGCTTGGATTCCCCATGTCTGTTGTTATGTTTGGTGTGCCCAGTGAACATTGCATCTCCATCATATCTTTATTCTTTTTTAGTTTATTGATGTACCTTTTTTTCTTGCTTTTATGTTCTTTTTGCAATTTTGCCACAATAATGCTATAGCTACAAAGCATATCATCCTCGTTAGAATGCATATGTAATGTAAATAAAACATCCCTTATTTGGTAAACAGGCAAACTCTACCTGCAAAGTGATGCCACCAAGTTTGATCCCAGTGCTCTGGAAATATTACGCAGTGTCACCCAATTTTGTCACCCAAATCAATTTTTAAATGTTTTATTAAAAGCTGGAAGTTATACAATGACCTGTCAGATGGAAGTTATACTATGTATACCTCACTATATATTGTTTAATGCCTGTTTTTGGCATGATAAACTGTCATTGATTAGCTATTTTAGCTATGTTCAGTATTAATTTATGGTTGTGCTTCACAAAAAGAAATTTAATAACCAACAGTTTGGTGTTAAATTAACAAAGCTGGAACTTGGGTTGCTGTAAATCAGGAGTCTCAAACTCCAGTCCTGGGGGGCCGGAGCCCTGCACAGTTTTTGGTTTACCCTCATTAAAAACACCTGATTCAACTACTTACCTAATTACCACACAGCTCTTGAGCTGAATCATTTCTGTTGGAACAGGGAAAGAACTAAGCTACGCAGGGCTCTGGCCCTCCAGGACTGCAGTTTGAGAACCCTGCTGTAAATCCTTGATCTGGAAATTAGATAAGCTTCAACCTTTTGTGGAAAGATCCTCCCCTAGCTACTGACTGCTAGTGGTAGGTCTGCAGCATGGCAGGTGAAATTACATCCACGTTTACTAATAATGAGGCAGAAAGGGAAAAGCCCCAAGACTGACCCTTGAGGCACAAATTGATATACTTTACTTTAATATGACTTTGACAGGTGTCTGTTTTGTCTGCCTTTGAGCCAATGGCACCATAAGGATTGATAAAAAGATTGTGGTGGCTTACAATTGTAAAGGCCAAGAAGTGAAACTAAAGGGACAACTGTCAGAAGATTGCAAGATATCTTTGACAGTTTTAACAAGAGCTGTTTCTGTGCTATAACTGCACCTCAGTGCTGCCTCATTTCTGCTCTCTGCGGCCAGGAGCTGGTGAGAAATGGCATTTCGTCGGGATTATTTGAGGTAAAGAGTGAAATCGCAGATGTGGCCATCAGTCAAAAAACTCTTTATGAAATAAATGACTCTGAGACTACTTTAAATGTGTCTTTTTTGTTTCTAAAGTGGGAGAATCTTTTTTTAATGGATCCCAGTGTCCGAATTTGAAGTTTTGTGTATATATTACAGAAATATATATTTCAGCTGAGAATTGATTGTATTCCATGACATTACTACCCAGACGAAGATTTCTTTTTTGCTACTTAGATTCTTCAGGTGTCTTTTTATATTGTTTTCTAATAACTTCTTTGTGTTTTTTTTTTTTTTTTTTTTTGAATATTCTTGAGTAATTTATATTCCTGTTTTTGCCCTTAAGCTGTTTTCAAGTGAATGCTGTAAATTTAATTTGCTTGTACATTTTTTTTTTTAATTCTGCAGTGTAAGTGTTAATTGTTGATTTAGAAATGTAATTCCCTTCTTCCTCACGCTGACAATGACAATGAAAATGATATATTAGCAATTCTGATTAAGGAATGACCTTTACGGCTAATTTGTTGTTCTCATCAAAAGTCACTGCTTTCTTTCAAATTGCGTTGCCTTTGCATGTTAAGAATATTACGATTATAATGGGATATTATCAGTTGATTTTAACACTTTCAGATGCTGTTAGTGCAAATGGCTCAATCAGTAGCCATTATTTTAATAGTCTTTTTAAAGCTGCAGCCCAGTAGGGCACCTTTGACAGCACATTTAACCTTCTGCACCCATGTTGGCATTTTGTAAATGAATGTTTTAATTGTTTTAAACACATAGATCTGGATGCCTCATATAGATCGTTATGATGATTGACAGTCTCCCTTTTTTGCATTGATGACAGGTTACTAATCTGAAAGAACGAATAAATAAATACGAAATTGGCATTTAAAAGCACAGCTGGAAATGGTTATTTCGGGTATTAGCATTAAAACAACATGGTTGACTAAGGTCTTCCTCTTTGGGCCACTGCTGTAGACCTTCAGAACGGTTCTGTTTCACCGAACTCTTTGGTTCTTTCGCTGCTGCGTTTCTGTTTGAATGCATGGGCATTGAAAAAGCATGAATTACGTAATTAGGCAGACGTGTGCACAAAGGGTTTGTATTGCCCTGGAATATGCACAAAGTGTGTGAAATGCCTCATTCATAGATGGGAGGTGGGAAGCCATGGAACTGCTTTGTGTGAACACTCAGGGAAATAAGTCGTATAGTAACTTGATTTTATTATGCGCTGGAAACCACAGGTGTCGCTCCAAAGGTGCAGAGCTCAGAAATGTTCTTTTGTGAGGGTGCTCTGTGTGCCTGCCTGAATTACTGTGACCCAGGGCAATTCCTGAACAAATAAGACTGCCTTTGTGTCCGCATTATTTTCTGTTGACATTTACCATGCACTTGGACGGCTGGCCGGGGAGATGAATGAGAGTCTAAAATGTAGCTGTATCATCCTGTGGCGTTAATGTTACCTTGAGAGGAAAAAGCAGGGAAAAAAAATCTTTCCAATATAAAGCCAACATTAGCTTGATATGATGGAATGGTAAACCTTTCGGTCCGTTGTGACCTGCCCCATCAGGTTTCTGGAAATCTTTAATTGTTCTTCACTCAGAATCTTACAGTCTAGGTTTTCCATGCAGAGGGGTTTATTTTATGATGTTTGTGTACTTGATCTATCTTAGAATTAGTGTTTTTGTCCCATTAGTTCTAAGCCTTTTAATACAAGTTTGTATTTAGTTTCTAAATCTTAATTGTTTTCCTTATTTTTTTTAATACAACACCAAAATATTACCTGTTTCATATTCAATTCCTTGTTTTCATCTATATTGATAATTATTAATTTTAATTAAAACTGAACAGAGCTAGCTAGACTGCTTTAGATGTACCTGCAGTTCACACCATCAATATACATCTAGAATGTTTGCAAAATTATTTAACTGATCTTGTATTTCAATTATTGTTATAAAACCAGAACAATCACTGGTACATGTCGAGGGGTGCATGTGGTTTGTAATGTAGGATTCATGTTTGATGAAAGAGTGCAACGGTTAATTTCTTGGAATCAGTAGTTGAATAGTCGCATATGATACTAATTTATATGATGTTGTGGTAACAGGATGCAAGTGCTGGATAGTTTAGTGTTTTATACTGCTAAAGCAAAACTTCACTGTCAGGGTTGCATATGACGTTTGGTATTTTATAATAAAGTATTTAAATTTTTGTGATCACATCCAAGCTTAAAACAAAATTTAGACAGCTGTGTAAATGGTTCATTTCATTAATTTTTTTGCAGCTTTCTGAACTATGACGCTCCTGTCTCGCTGCCGCTGCTTCCACTCGGCTTGCTAAGCCGATCGTGCACTTTGCTTATTTTTTTTTCTTCCTTTTTTTCTCCTAATGCAATTGCTGCAATGTAATAAAATAAACCAGCGGGGCTGGAGGCGACCTAAGGCTGGGATCCAGATCCGAAGGTTTAAAGCTCTAGTGACTGCGAGGGGGAGACATCAGTTTAAAAACAGAAAGCAGAGCTAAAGGTATTACTACTGTACCCTGTTTAAATACAAATCTTTAGATTCCTGCAAAGATTAAATTCGGCAGTGCAACAGGACTTTCTTGGGATTGAATATCGACATCTAAGTAGTGGCAAAAATTTTTGATGAGTACAAACTTCTTTGAGTAGAATGTGTTTGTGTGTGCATTTATTCCATTATTTACGGTAAGTTGGGAGGCACATTATTTTAAAACTGTCTGACTTATTTATTTTTATCTCTCCCTGTGATATTAATCACGCTGAGCCTGGAGAAGAGACAGGCTCCCGGATAATACCTCAGGAGCATTTAACTTAACTTTTGCATTGTGAGCCCATTCCCCGTGTTGCAGTGGTGGCTGTTCTGCTAGATGGGACTCTGATGCAATATCCATTATGCTGTGGGCAAGGGATAATTTATTGTCAAATACAAAAATAGGTCAACACTAATGTCACTTGATGATCAACCACCCAGATTTAATAAAACATCTTACGGGTGTGCCTTCCTGTGCGGCCGCTGGTGTTCCAGCGGTACTACCGCACCGCACCACTCCTGTAATTACCCCTCTGTCAGGGTGATAAGTAGTATTAATGGGAGCCATGTGCACTTTAGTCCGCAGTGAGCTTGGAGAATTGCAAGACGGTATTATTACAGGAGGCTGGCTGCACCGGCTCTCTCTCCATCTCTTTTGCTCTCTTGGTACTTTCACTTTTTGTAAAAAAATAAAAAGACAAAACTCCATTCCAGTACAGACCTCTTCCTTGCATTAGCACATGATTGACTATCCTTTAATTCCTTTCTGTTGCAAAAGTAGGTTTGTCTAGTTTGCGTTCTTGTAGCTTTGGGTCTTGTCTTTTTAGTCTTTTAAAGTCTTTTTAGAATGTATATGTTCATTCAATTATTCTGCGTGCATCAATTATATCTGCATGTTTGCTAGGTGGGAAACGTCTAGTATTAGATGAGGCAGCTGTGTAGCTGTCTTAGGTGGTGAAGTGAATCACTGAAATACATGTATTTATTTTCTTATTTTATTTTTAGGTGTCTTAAATGTGCGGATGCACCATGTCAGAAAAGCTGCCCAACCAATCTGGACATTAAATCCTTCATTAGTTGCATTGCCAACAAGGTAAGATGTTTGTTTGTTTGCTTTTTTGTTTTTCTGTTTTAATTGTCTTTATCATCTTGATTCTGGAAGCAGCTACACGATTTTTAATATGATGCAAACTGACATCCTGGAATCTTAGAGTTGCTATTAATTGCTATTTAATATCATCTATTGCTGTAGCCCAGGATACAGTGTTCTTCTGCGAATGAGGTACACAGTACAAAGTTTAACATCTACCCATTGCCATCTAACCACGATCTGTATTTTTTAATAAAACTGTTGACGAGCTTATTGAGACCGTTTTCCACGATTTTGTAGCACATGGCCTCACTGCACAAATGAACAGTCTAATGATTTGAATTTCTTAGTGAAAGCAGGATGGCAGGACATCTTTATTTAAAAACTGTATGCAGGGAATCTTAAGAGTGTGGGAGTCATTTTTAGAAGCTGGTTTTATAGTATTATCTCTGGAAAATTTACCAAAATCAGTAATGATATTCTGATGGTTTATGTATGTTAAGTGTTTTAGGCAATTTACGAAATTTCTGATTCATACTAAGTTTCGACTTTCAAACATACAATTAATGCTTTTTCAACAGGCCTTTAATAATGAATATATTTCTTGAAAATTCAAGAATTAAACTTGATGTAAAAATTAACAGTAAAATTTAACTTTCCCATTGATCTGCTTGGTATTACATAAAGGACTGTCGCCATCAAGACTAACTATGTTTCAAACTGAAAATAGATCACCATGCTATTATTGCGTATTGAATTTAACCACAATTATGCTTAAGACATAAAACATGACTTTCTTCTGAACTCGGGGTTTTAACACAGAAAGAAAGCTGTACTGTTGTCTCTTTGTCTTCACTAAAGTCCATTTTCATGTTGTTTTGTTTTGCCAGGATAATCTGAGTAGACATGCACCAATTATATAGACTTTCTAATTAAATAGCCAGCAAGGCTTAATGGTTTTACTTTAATGAAGTACGACACAACTAATGGTCATATGAAACTCTGAAACAGGTCTTATCTGTTTAAATAGTCAATGTAACCTTTTCTATTTAAAGGGCATGTCAATTAAACCACACTGCTTTAGACATTAGGCACAATTCAGAACTCCTGTATACGAGTTCTCAGTGTTTCTCATGAGTTTTTATTTATTCTTTATTTTTTCATAAAATTAAGTTGAAATAGTTTGTCAGTAATAAACCACAGCAAGAACAACTTTGAAGATCATATTTTAAAAGAGAGCAGTTTAAGAGAATTATTAACTGCATTTTTTTTATTCAAATATTTTATTCAAAAAACCCTGTTTGCTAGGCATCCACTTTTTAAAGAAAATTATCTGTTTTTTTCTTTATTGAAACCAGCCATTGATTGTATTTCAGAGCTAGTCTTAGTATCTGTTACTTTATTGCTTTTTTTTCCTATGACCCATTTGGCCCTCACATATAAATATAAACGCAGTGCATTGACCAGGTAACGGTAAACACTTTTGTGAACAGTGGCATTAAATGACAATGTTTAGAGCAAATAAAATACAGAAATTTGTTGGAGGGCATAATGATAGCATAGACGACAATGAAAGTAACCTTCAGGCTGTTCTCTGCTATGGCCATTGAATGGCGGTCCTGTAAAAATACTAGAAGGCCTCACTCATTATTATCCTAGGAGTGCTTGTTACAATGTCTTGTTGAAAACTAAATTGAAAAATCCAGCAACCTCTCGGACTGCTATTTGCTGTACAAAAGTCAAGTTAGGCACTGATTTCAGAAATGAAAGGGAGGGAGGGGGGTGTAATCTTTCTGAATTCTTGATGAGTGCCGCTAATCAGCCGCTAGATAAATGCGGGCTTCCCTTTTTTGGAGTCATCAGTGACAGTGAGACACGTTTTGCCTCCTAGCTCAAAATTTAAGCTCTTATGCAACAGTGGTACTTAAACCCCTTCTTAAAATAAATGGAGTGTGTAAACTATTTCACAAAGTAAAAAAATATGTGTGGAGCACTTCCGTCTGAGTAGTCTAAATATTAATATGGCGTCAAAGCAGAGGAGTCATCTGGGAAACATTGTAACTGCAACCTCAAAATGAAAACTACATTTACCAATATAAAAAATAACATTAGCTTTTATCAAAAATTTATTTATTTGTTTATTTTTTTGAGAATGCAGGGTGAGACAGTTCTCGGAGTTAAGGGCCACAGTCAGGGCCCCAGGAGTGAAATCACTTTGCGGACCCTGGGCTTCAAATTGGTGACCTTCTGATTATAGGCATAGCACCCTAACCCTAACAGAGTCGCACACTGCCCCCCCAAACATGTCTTTATTGCCAAATCAATTGAATAAGCTATGGTATGATGACGTGTTCTACCTAACAAAGGTCTCGGACTTAAGAACTGGTCTGGAGCTGCTCCCCGTGGCACCTTGGGAACCTGCCGTTTTTTGACCAGAAGGATCTCCAGTCAGGGTGCCGGTGTTATTGGAGAGATGTATTGAATTGAAAGAAATAGCTGCCAAATGTCAAAAGCCGCTCCTCTACATGAAATGGGTTGCAGTTTCGCTCAGTGCCACCTTTCACGGAAGACGTGGTTAAGTCTTAAGCCGCGGATATACTTAGGCTGTACTTCCAGCTGACACTTTGTACCTCTGATGCTAAAGTGTTATTCTACTTAAAAAAAATCTCCATGCCCAGGTAGGCTTGAAAGGAAAGAAATTGTGCCAAAGTTCTATAATAATTTTTGAAATCTTCCTTAGCACCCTAACTTGTATGAAGTTGGTTCTTTGTATCTGGAATCATTCTGGGCCTCTGAGCATCCCTAATAATCCCTTGTGCGTTCCTGTGTGCCGTTCTTGTTCATATGCATCCGGCACATGTGTCTGTTGCAGAACTACTACGGTGCAGCAAAGGCCATCCTGTCGGACAACCCGCTGGGGCTTACATGCGGCATGGTGTGTCCCACGTCTGACCTCTGCGTGGGGGGCTGCAATCTCTACGCCTTGGAGGAAGGTCCCATTAACATCGGTGGACTGCAGCAGTTTGCCGTGGAGGTAGGTCTAAATCTCCGCGTGGTTACATCACCCTCTTTGAACTATACCTTCTCATATACTGCTGTCGTTCTCCACCATGTCTTTTTGAATCTGGGAAGACACAGACCTGTTGTTTGCATTCATTGTGTTGTGTATCCTTCCTAAGAGTTCAGATGAGCTGCTGGATTGTCTGTTTAACCCTTGTTAGCGTTTTTTGTCCTGCTCACCAGCCATGTTCCTGCGTGCTTTGGCAGTGATAACTCCGCTCCTCTCGGTTAAGTTCACATAACCCGTGATAGAGTGGCGCTCTCTCATATCCCAATTGCATTAACGTCGCCCCTGAACCCTCCGCAATGGCAGCCTCTGCCGCTCAGACTCATGGCGTCTGTCAGGCCGCACCATTACGCTCATAATTCTCCCTTATTTTATCACGCAGGCCGTCTCCTGCTATGATAAATGTCAGATTTACCATTAGAAATACAAGCTTACACAAAATGAGGGAAATGGGGGAAAAATGACTTATGGTAGACGTCAAAGTCACCATGCATCAGAGAAATGCGAGTGTTTGTCTAAAACACGAGATGTGAAATCAGAGAAAATTCACTTTGTATCATAAATAATAAATAAATACATGTACACATACATACATAGAGAGTGATTGTTAAAACCTTCACAGCTAATATATTTACATATTTCTGGAACTGCATACTTTCTTGGCTCCTTTGACTTCAATCATAAATGACAGACTTTTTTTTTTTGTTATATTCTTTTTTTTTTCTTTGTTGAACAATGATTTAGACTATAATCAGGGTGTCTGTTGTCAGTGTCATCGAGGGTTTTGTTTAGTTTCATGATAAATGCTAATTAAGTGAAAATGTCAAACGTAGCAGGTGGGCTTCAATTGCAACCTTTGATCTTCTGCCTCGTGTGGCTGCGGCTAATGTTGCATTTTTCTGGCCTGATGAAGAGATGAAAGTGCTGTCCTTTGAATTGTACACAACATACACAATGCGTGTAATCAGTAGATGCCGTACAATTTAAATTCGCGCTTCGTCACTCGAGCACCAGCAGGCACCACTTAATGAATTAACGCCACAATCAATTTCATATGATTCAGTGCACACAGTAGGTAGGCGGTAGCACGGGAATTCTTACAGGCAGGCAGGGAGTTTTGTATGGTGGTATGTGGTCAGTGGGTTAGAACTTGTGCTTGTGATCAGAAAGTTACTGGTTCAAATCCCAGGGTTGGCAGAGTGATTTCACCATTGGGTCCTTGAGCAAGACCCTTAACCCTTCTTGATCCAAGGACCAAAGACCTTGCATTCTCAGTTGTGTGTTGCTTTGGGTTAAAGTGCCTGCTAAATAAAGCTTGTTATAATATTAGGTTGTTGTCAGTGGTCTTGCTAGCTAGCTCTAGATATGGTCTTCGCTAAGCTGACCTGAAACTATGTCTTCCTCTTTTTCTTTACTCTCTATTCTGTGAACCAATGATACTTTTTGTCACATCAATAATTATAAATCGGTTTTTTAGGCTAATCCTCCTATCCCAGATCCATCAGCACTTATGTTATTAATAACGTGGTTTATGACCTGTAAGCTGTCACTACAGTCAGTCTTTATGCAGTGCTGCTACTTCCATTTGTATTTTAATGGTCATTAATATACACTCTTTGGACAAAGGTATTGTGACACACCTCTTAATCACTCATTCAGACACATTGACACAGGTGTATAAAATCAAGCACCTAGCCATGTGGTCAGGTTTACACACATTTGTAAAAGAATGGGTTGTTCTGAAGAGCTCAGTGAATTCAAGCGTGGTGCTATCATAGGATACCACCTTTGCAATAAGTCTGTTTGTGAAATTTCTTCCCTGCTAGATGTTCCATAATCATCTGTAAGTGGTATTATTGCAAAGTGGAAGCGTTTAGGAACAAACAACAGAAACCCAGCCGCAAAGTGGCAGACTACGTAAAGTGGCAGACTACGTAAAGTGGCAGACTACGTAAAGTGGCAGACTACGTAAAGTGGCAGACTACGTAAAGTGGCA
>JAODLD010000136.1:4639723-4660746 GCA_026781065.1 Mormyrops boulengeri
ACAGTGTGTGTGTACTCCCAGAATCCTCAGCATAATCCTGCTGTCTACAGTGTGTGTGTACTCCCAGAATCCTCAGCTCGCCTGAAGATGAGAAGGGCCGCTCTTGCTGTTAGTGAAGTCTCCACCCTGTCAGTGTCACCTGCTTGAACAATACATCTGGCGTCCTGTGAAGCGAGATTCTATAAGGCCCCCCCTGCCACCCACAGCGCCATTGCCAGCCGAGATGTCTGTCATCAATGATTAATGGCCGCAGAGGATAAATAAAAGCATCTTTGAACTACAAACGAACATGGCCGGGTATTTCTGGCTCGAGGTCAACGTGGGGCGCCCTCTAGTGAGGGATGTGCCATCAGTTGGGCTGCCTGTGCCGTAGGCAGAGTAGCGTCAAGGCAACGACAGGAGACGAGCGGCTGAGATTCCTTTACAGCACCATATATGGAGAGACGAATTCCCTTCAAATGACAATATGTTTACCACCCTCGCAGATCCAGAATGTGGTAGATAAATGTGATATGACAACTTGTTGAAAATTAAATAAATAAATAAAAAACACAAACAGACAGGAGCCGTTAGGGGAAGAACAAAAAAGACCAACCTACTATTTTACAAATCAATCAAAAATCACTGATCCGATCAGAATCGCAATACTAACTTCTGTCTGACTTCAAACATCCATCCAATTTCCATAATGCTTATCGGGAAACAGGGTAATGGGAAGAAGCCTATTCCAGGAGACATGGTGCACAAGGCAGGGGACACCCTGAAGGGGCTATCAGTCATATTTTCAGTCAAATGTTTTCTCTTTCTACCATGCAATATTTATTGATCAGTTCTATGAGTTATGCACACCTGAGTCTCTGATATGACATTAACCCCAAAGCATCGACTTTGCCATTTGCTAATTAGACACTTTGGAGCACATTACTGCCAATGGTCCACATAAGCAGCCTCTAAAGACACATGATATTGGTGCTTCATTTTCGAAGAAGAACCCAGTGGCCCCTTCGCATAATTCCACATAACGACTGTTGGAAAGGTTCTTGATGGGGTTTCCCCTGTGAGGTGCCTGAGCTAATTCCAAGATAAACTTCCAGGCTGGAATTCTAACTACACCCTCATAATGATATAGCGCACGTGTCATCTTTTCATGCATCCACTACAGCAGGTGGCGCTGCAGATAAACACATGGACTCATAATGCAGAGGTCCTTTGTTCCAATCCACAAATTCCTTTAAACCAAATACCCAAAACGGTTTTGGTAAAATACTCAACCATATGAATGAGTTCAAAACCAAAGGAAGTAATTTTGTTCATGCCCGTTAGATAAAACAATAACAGTGATGATAAAAATGAAACTGCCAATTGTGATTTTGTGCTCGGGGAGCCTGAGGAGACGAACGTGAATGACACAAAACGATTTTCCTCCCGCCGTAATCACTTCCTCCCATCCGCAAACGCAGCGGATCTCGCCGGCGGCGGCCATCTGTGCACACGGCAGAGGCCTCGCACATCCTGTCTATTCCCCGCGCACCTTACCCGATTCGATCTGAGCCAAGCCACACAGCAAACAGCATGATAAACATCAATTTACAGACGCACTGCTTTTATTGGGGAAAGGGCAGAGAGGCATTAAGAGAATCAGAAATATAAACATTACTTTCCCCATAGGAAAAGAAAACTCTCAGCAGCTTATCTGTTACTTCATACTCAATTCATTCCAGTCTCTTGGAGTCTCTTTACAATCAAAGGCACTACACCTATGACAAGGTCAGCCATCTTGCACCAGGCGTTTACCATTCCCATGATTCCTACAACTTAATTAAGTATAATCTTCACTTAAAGTTAAAAAGCCTTTGCCCAGAATATTACAATCAATACTTTGAACCTCTGAGGTGCAAGATTACAAATAAAAACATATGTATATGGCGAATTGTGAATATTTAGTGCAAAGGGTTAAACAAAAACTTTCACGAAGGAGGCAATAATGACCAGGCCTAAATTCAGTTAATTTGGCAATAATTGCCAAACATCAGAATTACCCTCAGTTCTAAGGTGATAAGTCTAATTAATGGCTGCTGACGGGTATTTGCAATGTTAAATGACCAGAAAACCTTAACCAGTGATTTTGGGAAACATATACTGCATTTCCATTATTAGCTAAAATTACAGATAATTAACGGATCATTTGGTTGTTTGCTAAAAGGCTGAGACTAATAATAAAGCAGTAAATACAGATTTATTCATTTTAGCAGCGTTTTCTTTCCAAACAAATACACTCTGTTTGTTTCATAATACATATTCTCGGGGGTGGGGTGGGGGGGGTGTCCAAATCAAGTAATTTTTTAGAACCAGCTAACAGCTCAATTTATCGGACCCAGCAGGACCGAAAAGCAGTACAATGACCAGCAGGTCCCCAGGACCAAGGCTGAAAAGCAGGGCTCAGAGGCACAACGGGGCTGGACTGGGCTCCACACGAAGGCATCCGTGCCTGTGGAGAGGGAGATGGATGGCGCCCGAGACCCCTCCCATTTACCTCATCTACTGAGGATAAGAGGACGCAGCAGCTCCTGCATCATAGACCCCTGACAGCGTACACATCCACATACACAATCACATCTGCTCTTGCAGGTTTCAGGCTGCTTTTCATTCCGATCTGAGATCAGGGGACCTGCTCTAAGAGTGGTGTGGAGGCTGGATGTTGGGGCTCGTCCCCTGATCTCAGATCATAACAATGCATAGAACTTTCTAGAAAGTACTACACTTTAACTACACCATTCCTTCCTTAAACAGAATACAAATAGCAAAGAAAGGTGATTTGAGGGCAATAATTCAGTAGTACTGTATATCAACAATTACTATGTCAAGACTGGGAAAAGAAAGTTTATTCCAAAAAAAAACTAGTTTTCCTTGTGCGATTGAGACTTTCCCAAGATGACTTACAAACTTGGATGATTTACTAAGAATAGCCAGGTTTAGTATTTTTCCCCTGAGTAAGATAATCTGGATCCCACCGGGATACAGAGCAACCATCTCAGCCAATCATTAACATGTTCCCACCTGCTACTGTTTCACACCAGCAAACAATCTGACTGGTTGGACAATAAAATGAGGTCAAAATTTCACTCTTCGACAACAGTTCCTGGCTCCTTGGAACACAAGTATATTCTTGGAATAAAAATAGGAGGGAGTGATAGCACAAGACATGTTCAAGAAACCTAAATCCGGTGCCAACAAAACAGGAAGGTGAGGGAAGATTTTAAATTGCTTTCAAATGATGTCATCACCATCATCTCATGTCTCGTATTCTACTCTGTGCTATGAGACTAGCTCGACTCATGCTGAAGAACGAACCGGCAGCTAATCCCTGGCCTCTTCCACCAACTGCAACTGGAACATTCCACATGACCTCAGAATTAGCAGCTCCCCGACCCCAAAGCTATCTGCAAATTTATTCATGTTACGTGACAAATTGCTAAAGCTTTGCGTGAGCGTCTGCACATGAGCGTGTAGAGCTAAGGACATTGTGGCAGTTAAGAATCTCCCAGAAACTGTTCTGTTCTGTAGCAGCATCCAAACAGGGTACTTTATTTTATTAATATTTTGCAAATGCTTTTGTCCAAACTGGAATACAAATGAGGTCAGAGTGTAGTGTGATCCAGCATCCAGCGCTCCCTCAAGTGCCCAATAGTAATATGATTACTCTATTAGCCACGGGATTCAAACCCATGACCTTCCAGACATGTGCATAGATCTTCTGAGCACCACACTGCCCCCATATTGAACTTGAACTGCTTCTTTAAAACATCCAGTCAATTCTTTTTTTTTGTCATTTTGCATAACAGCGTCAGAAGACGATAACACCGACGCAATGTTTTAGGTCCAGAAGATCTCAAGAACTGGCCCATCCCAATCCACTGTGAGAACTAAGCTCTTGAAACGCAAACTGAAGCAGTAGCTCCATACAGAAAAGCACACACGCCACCCAGCCGCTACCCACCAACGGCAGGTTCATACACACCCCCTTCACGTCTCCATGGTGCGCAAGGTGTTCCTTCTGTATTGACAGTCGCAAAAAAGAATCCTGAACAGATGGTCTAATAAAACTGAATTAGGCCAGCAGCATCTGCAGTGCTATTAAAAGGGTTTTTTTTTAAGTTTACATTCAGGCACTTAGCTGATGAGATACAGTGTACCGTTTTCCAGTCATCACTGGCGGAAGTCTGTCCCAGAAACCCGTGGGGGTGGGGGGTGTGCACAGACTCGACACAGCTCCACGATAACAAGCCCAGACTAATAAAATGATGAATGGCACAAAATTATGAATGATTAAAATCCAGATGGCCCTGGGAGATTCAAACGAGGGTGTCTTGGCGTCATTACAGAGTAAGACCAGCCTTGAGGACAATGCAGTCAAGCATGACCTAACTCGGAGGGATGTCAGGACAGGCTAGGCTAACGCACACGACGGCCAAACAGAAAGGCAACAGGAAAGCCCATTTACAAACACTGACAGACTATGTCAACATGGATACCCGCTGCCCTCATCTCATTCTAAAGGTACAGCAGCAGTAACTTCATAATAGCTTAATATAAGAGTTATATCGTGGATTACAGTGACTGATCTGCCTTGTCTTCTGAAGCTATTAAGTGATAATCAGAAAACGCAATATGACCATGGTGAATTATAGGAAAATTTATAAAAGGTGAGTCGTAAAGTGACATTAAAGACTTTGGCATAAAATGTGCATCCATCTGTCCATACATCTTCGGTGAATGTGCATCTAATAGCATCCACTGTCATTTGGAGGCCAGCCTGGAATATTTAGGTGGAGAAACAGGGCGTGTGCTGGACGGGTACACACACACACACACACACACACACACACACACACACACACACACACACACATACATACGCACAGTCGGGTAAACATATCTTTACGGGGACCGCTAACACTAACTTTGACAACCTTAACCCCTACCCATAACCATAAGTAACCAAGCAAAATACAAGAGTTTCATTTTTAGTTTTTTTATTGCAGTCACAGATTTTTATGAAATTGAGTTTTCCCTCATAGGGACCAGGAAACTGGGCCCATAAGGGAAAAAAATGGGTATTCATCACGTTGTGGGGTTATTGTGTGCCCATAAGATAAGGTATGCCCGCTCACACACACACACACACACACACACACACACACACACACAGACAGACACATGCTCTCTGGGCTATGGGAGTTAATCGGTGCAGAGAGTCTCAGAAGACATCCAGACAGGCTCGAAAAAGCAGACAAACCCCAGACGTTTAAATTGATATCCACAAGCCCTGGAGCCATGAGTAGACAACTGTAGCCCCCGTACCACCTGGTATGCGATATAACCAAGCCCAGCCGTAAAGTAGGGATTCAAAGCATATAACCGCTGTGGTGCACTGGCTTCGGAGCTTAATTGCCCAGATAACTGAAACAACTCATGCACGTGCATGTATGTTTTCACAGACTTTAATCACCATGCCCCCTACTGGCCCAAGAAGGAACAGCAGGAGAGGGTGTGTGGTCAGCACCCTTGGATACAGGGCGAGAAATAGCCGGATTTAGGTGTGTCCTGCCCCCTCCCCCCCCCCCATGCCCCCTACCAGCCACTTCCCTTCATGTTGCCCATTAAGCTAATTATACCGTGTCACAATCTAATTAGCCCAGCACAGCCAGCTGGATCTGATCCCTTTTAGCCAAAACTAATGGAAGGAAATTATCCAAATTGATTTTCTGTACTCTAGAAGGGGTCAGAGGTCGAGGTGTGGGGTAGGAGGTTCTCAGGAATCCTTCAACCCCCCCACCCCCCAAGAGAGCTCCAGCATGATTTGGATTCAGTAGCCAGAGCTGTAGTATATGGTTACCATCAAGACTGGAACTGTCATACTCTTTAATTAAATAATTTCTGTTCATTATTGCTCATACAGGGGCGATTCTAGAATGTTTAAAGGTGGCGGGCATAAGAGGGGCCATAATTAACACAGAGGGGCCAACTTATCAGTAGCCAATGATATGTTTTGAACTGGTGAATGACACTGCCCCTGTGGCCCCACCCCTCTTCTCATGACATTTAAAATGGCCTTCGCTGGTGTCAGCCATGGTTGAGAAAGTCAACATAGGGATCAGGAAGCGGGGAAAATCCTTCCGTACTGCGGAAGGCACAGCTTCGCGTGCTGTCACCTTACTCGGTGTTACAAACGGGCTGAATAAAAATGCCAGAAGCTGCCATCACCCCTCCACCCAGAGTTTAATGAAGACACAGGAAAAGATTTCAAGCAACTGTGCTATTAAAAAAAAAAGCTGCCCTTCACTTCACACATGGATACACTCACCGTTTAAATGAATTCAGCGTCGATCGACAACGCGCTTTTGGAGCAGTGGCCCTTATTTTGTAAGATGATCACAGCTTGGCTCCGTATCGCGCTTCATGGGTTTCCCTGCCCTGCTATTTCACTTTGTTTGTATGATGAGTGCGGTGATTTTAATAGAGAGAGAAATATCTCGTTTAAGTCAGAACCCGAATCTTTTTTTAAAGAGAAAAAAATGATAGGTTTATTTTTTGGCAAGTACTTTGCCCCCCAACTCAGACCCCCTTTCATGCCCCCCCCATCTCAGACCCCCTCACGCTTCATGTCTGTAGTGGCATTTAGGCACTGCTGTCAGGATGCAGCTTAAGGGCACCCAAGACCCTTTACCTTGTGACATACATGACTTCAATTTTCCACAAGCAGACCACTTGGCTTTGACAAGGCAGCTCCGACTTCATCTTACTGCGGCATCTGAGGGTGATCGGACTTCTCTCTGTCTGTGTATTTATTAAGCACCCACTCAGTGACTGGGAAAGAAACCTGGATTTTAATACATTTAAAAAGCCACCCGACTGCATTGTTTTATGTTCTCTCTGCTACAGTCTGTCAAATGAGGTGATTAAATAAGGTTCTCATTTGTAAAGTATGTCATATTACTTAAAATTAATTAAGCTGATCAAGATGAATGTTTTTAGAGTGAAATTGTAATTAAGGTGATATTTTGGGTTAGGCCACCATGCCTGGGATCGGACGGTCGCTGGTTCAAATCCTGTGGTCAGCAGATTGATTCCCTCATTGGGCCCCTGAGCATGGCCCTTAACCCCCAACTGCCCCAGAGACTAACCCTGTTCTCCCAGTTGTACATGGCTTTGGATGATAGCGTCAGCCAAATAAATAAAACGCAAAATCAGCAAGGAAACATTCAATATCCCTGATCAACCAATAAACAGAACACAGACAAATGTGGCCATTAAGGTCTGACGAAGAGCCGTTCCTCAGCGAAATCACTGAAATCCATCACGTTTGTCTCACGACACCCGAGACGGTGCTACTGCTACTCCTACTCCACCATTGAGCTTTGGTGACACAGGACTCTGGCAGGCTTCCCAAAATGCACTTCTGCTCCTTGCAAAATTACAGCTATCCTTAAATCGCTGAGAGAGGGGCAGGTATATATGTGTACAGAGAGAACTGCTATAGATTATCTCCACTGACATTAAAGGCATTCTCCGAATGGTTATAACTGCTTATTACAACTCTGATCGAGTTATAACACAATGTCAATGATCAATTCAAGCAGACGATAATCTCAGAAGATAATGTCAAAAATAAACACACACTGTTCTTTCTGCCAGCCAATCCGGAGAAACTGACAGTTTGCTGTATAAACAGGGGAGAGTGTGGGTCTTGGTGTATTCAAGGCATGGCCGGCATGAATAAACCTTCCCTTTTAATTGCCTGCAAATTTCATCTTCGCTTTAAATAACATCAGTCACTTCTGCATGGACCTTCTCAAAGTCATATAAGATCACATCAGGAGCATTTTCTGTTAATTGTAGCGATACAAAGATGCTGACATGTAAGGCAATGGCTTACGAATCTTTGCCCACGTCCAGCAGGTTGTCGGTTATAACCTGGATTTCGGCAGAGTAATTGTATCACCTCTGGACACTTGACCAAAGTTCACCCTGCTCTCTCATCCTTAGCATCTGCTAAATAAGTCAAAAGTTATACAAAAGAAATGTTTCAATGGCAGCTTCAAAAAGCTTTGTTTAACTTATCCACTACCCCGCCCCCCGCGGGGAAAAAAAAAACAAAATTTTGACACATATGTCCCTGCAGAGGGCTGACATATAATTATTAACGCTGAGTATATTTCCCGCTGTCTTATCCTGTAGCCTAGATTAGTACCGAATGATAACTAGGCTATACATTAACTTTTCTCATAATTACGAGACCCTGATCTCATAATTATGATAAATTATGAGATCCTGATCTTGTAATCACAATATAGTAAGTTATAATTACCAGATAAGATGTCTATTTTTATTTCTTTTGTGAATGCAATGCGCTTCCATAACTCCTGCTTCAGTCTGGGAATTTAAAATGGAGACGAGAACTGGAAGTATGTCCCTTTCGTACAGACTCATTTCCTTATTCCATTAAAAAAAATCTAACTTTATTATCTCAATGGCTACAGATCACCCCAACCCCAATTGGATCAGCACATACAGTATTGTTCAGAAATTTTAGGTAGCCAAAGGAAACTATGTTTAAATTAGGTTTAAATTGTTTAATTGGTGTAAAACTATGATTTTATGTCAAAGTCTGTCAGCTTAGCCAGTTCAAAATCTCTCCTGAAGTAACCCCAGTATTTACATAACCGTCTAATGTACCCATGTATTACTCCAACACTACTACACTGTTTTGGTCTAATCTGTTTATTTGCATATATTATAATGCTCAACTGCATCCTTTTCCAGAGTAAATCCCCAGATAAACAGATAAACATTTTCTTTGACTGCCTAAAACTTTTACACTGTACTGTATGTTCTTGGACAGAGTATCTAAAGAACAATTTACCTAAATTCCTAAAATAAATAAACAAATGAATAAACAAACAAATAAATGGTTGAAAACTTTACACAGTCGGAACTTTCATTTTCCCCCCAATAAAAACTTAGACTTAATTAAATTCACTTACATAAATCTCAATTTTAAAAAATCTTTAACAAAAACCAGCAAACAAAAGCCAGACTTTGCGGAAAGGGGCTCCCCATCTTCAAAACAACTCTTCCCTCTATGCCGAGCCAAGCACTATCACCATGACAACCACACAATACAACGGCGGCCATATATAGTACCTACGGCCTGTCGAGGAAATGACAGCACCCACCAGGGGCCGTGTCTGGGGTTTCTCAGGGCTTTAAATTAGCAAATACGGCACAAACATCACAGGGACTACCTCCAAGTTTGAAAAACAAATCAACTAAGCAACTAACTGTGTAACAAAAATAGACAAAAGTCTTTAAAACAGTTATTTATTTACTTACTAACTATTGCTTACTACTGTATTTTTGGTTAATTCTATTTTTTTTAAATAACTTATAATGATATTATTTAATGAGAAGGCCTGTCAATTTCAGGTCATCATCTCCCTCGACCAGCTCATGTACATGTAACTCCAAAATGACTGTCGATCAAAACGTCTGTTCCTTTCCAATAAATAAACATTCCAGTAAATATAAATAAATTAATAAAAATAAGTAAATAAATAAAAATATTCTTATCAGAAATGCTTGTGATAAAGTATTCAGAAATTCTTACTGCTGCCATCACTCAAACAAACTAATACAAATAAAATAAAACAAACAAATAAATGAAATGACCAAACAGTTCAGGAAGAATAATTTGCTTTCCGGTCAAAATGACGTGGCTTGGCGAGTTAAAGAAGCCTGGACGAGTTTGAATCCCGAGAACCGTGTGAACGAGCAACGGCTAAGCTGTAGCCACTCAGGGGCGTAGTCTAGGAGTCTCATGGTGCCAAACCACGGCGGCAGTGCCACATTTCACACCAGTAATTTGTTAATTAGGATGGTCTCGCTCCAGAAATAACGAGTGCTAACTCCTCCCTCGTTCCTCTCCAGCATCAAAAATAAACGTGGCATCCTAATGGCAGTCCCCAACACATAGACGAGTCACGTGTAAAAGTGTTTGGCCCTTAACGACAGCGTTACCTCTCTCTGGAGGAGTCTAATGAAACGCCTGCCTCTTCTGAAGATAATTCAGATTATTTAAATTAACTGTCGAATGTTGTGACTGCATTACTGCTCTGCCGTTCTAGGTTTGCGAGGATCACTTCTCGAAAGCTCTCTCCCACTGCCGTCACAGCACGTGGGCGTAAATAAAATATTATCTCAGTGATAAAAAGGGAGCTCATCTCTGCAGCACAACATGCTGGTTCTTTCGCTATCCTATATAGCTGATTTGGGGGTGGGGGCTGCCATCTTTAAAAATGATTCAAATAGCTAATCGTATTCAGAAGTTCAATTCAATTTATTTTTATATAGTGCCTTTCATAACACAGTTGCCCCAAGGCATTTGAAAAGAGTGCGTGGAAATCCGTTATTACATCATTTATACAAAATATCCAAGATGAAGAAGCTGGTTCCTTCATCCCCATAACCTTATTGCAGGGGAAACAATTTGTTTTTAATGACGACATGCGGGAGGGAAAGTCGGTAGATCAGGAAGCCTGATCATAAGGCAACAGGAGACGACACGTTTCAAGGAAGACAACTCACCTGCTCCCTCAGCCAAGACACCCCCCGTGGTGGCACTGAACTGGCTATAGAGTGACTTCATTAGTCTCTACCATATTCTGATGCTTTGCTAGTTTGTTGGCGGGAGAAACGGTACAGTTGGAGGAATCCTGCTGTTTTTCCACAAGGCCTTTCACAAGTTGTCACAAAGCAAAAGTACTAATCACTGTCCATATGGAATAAAAAAAATCTAATCTGGCAATCCTGGACATAAAACATAAAGTTTAAAAAGAACCTCATTAAAATTCTCCAAGACCCCAGGCACAAAAGGGCTGCTGGTAATCTGGCAGAAGATGAAATGATTATAAAATTTCAGAGATCAAAACTATGTAAATAGAAAACTTAAATGTCTGTTAAGGACAGATGGTGAGGAAGAGGGTGTTGGACATGAACCGCTTGCTGGAAGGAGGATTTTGGGACAGAGCCGGATCTTGTAGACCACAGGAGGTGCTGGATCTTATTCATGAGTCAGATCCAGTAGGAGAATTTAATTCCCCAAAAGCTGAAACTCGCACAACACCTGGGCGCCTGGACTCCAATTTTCAAATATTTCGAAGGCTTTTTCTTCCCCGACATTCTGGAGCTGAAAACACACAAAGTTCCCCTACTCACAGTACAGCCACTGTCCCCGGGAGAATACGAAATCACAGGTGCATCAGGTGGCACAGTGGTTATGGACACTAAGAACTGCCCTTTGCTAATTAGTATCTGGCGTTTCAGGGCCTTCACGTGAGCCCAGCAAAAAGTTCAGCAATTAAGCAGGCTTTACACTTGTTTGTCTGTTTATTAGGTAGTTATAAAAAAAAATCATGCAGGAATGAAAAGGAGAAAATGTAGGTCACAAAAAGCAACGCTGGAAGAAATGGTAATGTCTGATCAATTAGCCCCCCCACAAACCACTTCATTGCCATCCATTCTGAGTATCCTCAGGATGTATTCAAGACAGCTATTGGCTGCCTGGAGTGATCACATGTAGCCAACACTCAAAAGGAAAGCACATTCCGCAGAGCCTTTGCACCCCAATCATGGAGAGCCATCAACTACAGCCACAAGGAGGGGGGGAAATAAGCAGATTAACGTAATGAATTTCACACACGTCTCTCAGGCAGAGATAGGAAGTGCTTCCATTCTACGATCGGGCATATATGAGGTTCCTGATCCGTGTAAAGGGGCTTTGGCTACGGCTAATTAACACCAGAAACCAGCTCACGGCACCCTAATCTCTCCCACAGCATAACACAACACCTCTCAACGTTTTTGAACCTTGTCGTTCCAGGGTTCAAGCCCAAAATGAGCAGGGCAGGCAGACATGTTTGTTCCTTAGAGTAGAGTCGTTATCGGTAGGCGGGGGGTACCAACGTGTAACGAGTGGGGTAACGATGAGAGTGTCATCTCCCCCGCAGACGCCCACGCTCATCTTCGGAGGCTCTCTCTGAAAGCGGCTTTTTCTTTTCACCCATTCCCAAAACACGTAGCGTGTTGGGGGATGCATAGCGTAATAAGCACATCGCTAAGCAGGATCATTTCCTAGCTACATACCGCAGCTACTCCTTGCACCTCAGGGTAAAGCATTCACCTGAATGCTGCCGAATTCCTCTCACATTGCCAAGCCTGTCCGCTCGCATTTCAGGAGGGCTCAATAAACTGGAAACCCTTTATGAGAATAACTCGCATTACAGATAACCATTATGTAATATTTTTTATTATAATTAAAATTATGTAAAATAGCGGTGGGTGGAACCGTGCCTTGGGGGGTTTGAATCTAGCCCAGTTCTCCCAATGTTCTTATACGATACGGAATAGTGGGACGCCACATTTACTAGTTCAGTCGCCTGCTGGTTAAACTGGTGCGTAAATGTGTTGGTGTACAGCCTGTGGTGGAATCCTGTCCCTTACCCGCACCACCCTACCAGGGTTAACGAAAGATCACCGCCCAATGGTGACACGCAGTTATGACGTCACAAACAGACGCATGAAATGTCAGATTCTGTGAGTGACGACTGCGACAAATGGAATGTGCTGCTCCCTAACACTGGTGAGCTCGAGCCGCAGTAATAATCAGAATGTAGACCACCCACAAATGACACGTTACGGTCCATCACCCACATAAATTTCTCCTGCAGGCTATCAATCCCTCTCCACGGCATGAAACTCTTTGCCCCCAAATGAGAGAGCTCTACGCTCTCCCATGAAGTCCTGGGCCTTTTCAAATTCACTGAGCACTTACCAATAATAGCAGAAGGTACAGTTTAATAGGGAGAAACCCAAATCCTTCCACACAAAGCCTTTCGCTGTGGTCTCTCACCAGCTGTTAGTGTAGGGGTAGGGGAGCTATGAATAAATAATCTTAATGTGTATTTTGTAATGTTTGTCAGTTTAAACTTATGTCCCCTGTTATCACAGTCTTGGAGTGAAGCAACCAAGCATTTCACACTGTACAGTGTACAACAGTGTATGTGAAAAATGAAATTTGACTGATTGATAGACAGATAGACAATCCCTGCACTGGACGGTAAAGGCAACACTGTTGCTTCACTGCTCCATCATCTGGGGTTTGATACTGACACCCCAGGTCTGTGTGTGCGTGGGGCTTGCGCGTTCTCCCATGTCCATTTGGGTTTCAACCAGGCACCCCACTTTCACTCCCACCCACAAAAACACATTCAGCTGAGGTGACCTGGTGTCTCTAAAATGCGCAGTGTGCCCTGCAATGGACTGACATACCATCCCACCACCCAATGTTTTCCTCACCTGATAAGCTGGAATGAATGGGTAATCCCCAGAGTTAACAATTCATCTTGTGGTAGTAATCAGTTCTCATCTTCAGGCCACTATTACAGGAGTAATTGGGGACATGTTGTCCCCAGAGTGCCTCTCTTTTGTTCCCATAAAAGCACAGACCCCCCCCCCAGCCAGGAAGGTACGGCAAGCAGGAAAAACCACCTGGAAATATGACATCTGAGGCATGGAAAACGCACATCTTCGTTATCAAGTGAAAGCGAATCCTTCTAGTGAGACCCACCAAAGTCACTCAAAGTTTAAAAAGTCGGTGATAAACCGACTGCCAGTTAGTCGTCACGCAGCCTTTCCCAGCATGATGTTTCTTTATTAGAAAGATCACAGCGCACTACAGACAGCATAGCTCTGCCAGAGCTGCGGCCAATCTCAGGGGCAGAATCCACCGCAAAAAATCATAAGTGGCTGGGGCACATTGGAAAGACAAGGAACATGAGCACTGCCCCAGGCCACAGTCTCTGCAATTTACTATGACCAACCGGGGGGGGGGACACTGGGCTGGCTATGATGACCTCCACCGAGTGCCCAGCCCTCATTAGGACAGTGTCATCCTCTCTTGAAGGGGGGGTCCTGGGGCAGGGATGGTCCCACATCGTGTTTCTGGGCCAGTTAATATACAAGAATATGACAATGACCTATTTCAAATTAGTTCATAGCTTTAAAATATTATCATAACACAAAAGCACTTTTTTTTGTAACGCAATAAAATATATTAAATAAAAACATATACTACTGTTATTACTCTAGATGCAATACATAGCATAACTTCCATAATTATACATAAATTAGTGTGATGTCCTTGTTATTGCGAGTGCAATATCTAAAATATATAATGACACATATTTTATCACACACACACACACACACACACACACAAATTTCTTTTTATTAATATCCCCCAATTATTAATATCCTCTCCCCCAATCAGCATTCAGATAAACGTCCCACGTTTTTTCCCTATCTGACCTCATCCAAAGTGATGTCATTGACTGCACGTACAGCCGTGATGTCATTGACAGGCAGGGGATCGAGTGGCGGCTCATCAATTTGATGGCACTGGTAATTAACCACGCTGCACCAGGCGACTGAGTGATCACTGGTCTTTATCAGGCCGCTCTGACAAAGTGGGTAGGACTGAGCCAGACTAGAAACTTTAAGCCATGACAATCCCTCAATTTATAACTAAATATACAGAACCTTCTGTTAACGGTTTGATCTTCACAAATCGCTCCAGGTGATTCACCAAAACATGACATGTATGTTTGTACATTAGCAGGAATGGCAGAGCGCATGTTGGAGACGTTATCGTCACGGTCTCCCGTTGTCTCGCACAGATATCCCATCACCTCCCAGTAAGCGGGGCGTGTGCATAGCGGCTCCGACTCACCACTGCCTCTCGCAGTCCACTAGGATGCGCACCAGGATGCCCGTCACTGCCACCAGGATGGGGTAGTGGTCCACGCTTTCTAGCCCTGTGGAGAGACGCCAGCAGAGCGGGTCAGCTGAGGATGGGGTGGGGGGCCAATCAGTAAACATCTGACAAACCGTCTAGCTCTGTTACATCAAACAGCACCAAAATTAGGCCTGCGACCCTCCTTTTCTCTTAAATATATATATATTTTTAGATCTGCAGGAATGCATTTGTCCATTGACTGAGTGGTTTAATTACTGAGGTGCAGAAAAGGCAGCAGTATGACTGATATTGTCCCCTATCACATCCATCTGTAATAAAACCAACACGAATACCTGGGTATAAATCAAAGATGGCTGCTCTAGGCCTTCTTTGGCTATGACGATAAATTACTCCCACAAATTCACAATTAATATGCCCAGAATGTTCATTTTAGTGTCTAGACATGCTTATATCGACGTGTTTGGTTTCCAAGGATGTTGAAACACAAATTATGGAAAAGAGAAACTAAACTAACAAGCTTTATTGAAAATCAGTAATTTGCCTTTCACATGGGGCTGCAATAAACTCACATTCGGACATAAAATAGCTCATCACAAGAATTATCATTCAAGACATGTGGCGTGCTTTAGCTGAAAGGTTGATGTTCATAAAAGCCATTTACAATGACATTGGTTTTATTTTGGAATAAAACTATATGAATCTCACTGCTGATCAATTAGGCAAAGGATGATCGTTTTTATGGTCCCTGGTTTTCCCATGCAGAACCCAGGCCATTACTTTACATTTATTTATTTAACAGAGGCTTTTATCCAAAGTGACATACAGCTGAGAAAGAGGGACGCTGCCTGGAGCAGTCTGGATTAGGGGCCTTGCTCAAGGGCCTAGCAGTAAAATCACGGGATTAGAAATAGTGACCTCCCAGGCATAGCATCGATTCTTAACCCAAACATCCACACATCCCTCCATTACAGCTTCTGTTTTCAAGATTTCCTGCTTTACATATCAAACTCCAGATGCTCCAAAGCATGGAGTTCAATCTCACATTGACCTTCCCATTCATATTCCCACCAGAGGGAATAACTCATTCTGAAGTGAGATAAAGCCCCAGCAGCGTCATGGGTGTCTTTGTTTAAAGATTAGCTTCTGTTCCCCGAGGCAGGAAAGCAAAATAATTCCCTTTGATGGGACTCAGGGGCAGGTTGGGCTGGGTCCACATGCTTGGTGAAGTTCGTAAGCAAGCCTGTCCTGCTTGGGTCGTTGCTAGAAACTTAAGGAAGTCTGATGTTCTCGACACTCTTCCACTTAAACCCAGAGCGAGAAGTTTTGAAGTAGCAAGAAACAGAATCACAAACACGCAGTGATGTCGAGGTAGCAGGAAGATATGATAATGATGTAGCAGGAGGATTCGCCAACAAAAAGGCAGGAAAATATGATGATGGTGTAGCAGATAGATATGGTGACAATGGGGCAAGAAGATATGGCGATGATAGAGCAGGATTATACAGCGACGATAGAGCAGGAAGATACGACTACGGTACAGCAGGAAGATACAGCTAGGAGAGAGCAGGAAGATACGGCAACGATGGAGCAGGAAGATATGATAATGATGTAGCAGGAAGATATGGTGACGATGGAGCAGTAAGATACGATAATGATGTAGCAGGAAGATATGCCGACAATAGAGCAGGAAGATATGATGAGGGTGTAGCAGAAACATACAGCGCCGATGGAGCAGGAAGATATGCCGACAATAGATATGATAATGGTGTAGCAGAAACATACAGCGACGATGGACAAGAGCATATGGTGATGAAAGAGCAGTAAGATGCAGTGATGATGGAGCAAGATACGACTACGGTACAGCAGGAAGATACAGCTGGAATAGAGCAGGAAGATACAGTGACAATGTAGTGAGATAGTGAAAGTGATTAGTTGTCATTGTTGACACGCCACAGCACACAGTGCACAACACCGAAACGTGTCCTCTGCATTTAACCTATATGTGACAATGTGACATTGCAGGCCCAGCTTATTCAGCACCTGGGTGCAGTGCTCGGGGGTGATACCTTGCTCAGGATACCTCAATGGTACTTTGCTGGTTGGGGATTCCAATCAGCAATCTTTTGATTACAAGTGCGCTTCCCTAACCATTAGGCCGCCACCACCCATAGTAGAAGATACGGTGATGATATAGCAAGAAGATACGGTGGTGATGTAGCAGGATGATGAAACAGGAAGAAACTATCACAACCCCTACCCAGAATTCAAGAGCCAAACATGACGCACATTATATTTCAAACATGTCTAGCTCTTGAGATGCTATCCGTATACTTTTATCGTCCTAAGTGTTGGATTAACAGGAATTACAGCGGACAGGAGCTCACCTGGTAGACGAAGGTTAACCACACGGTCGAAAAGGTTCCTCTCTGCTGTCACACGATTCAGCACCTGGTTTAAAAGCTGAGAAACAAGAGAGAGGGTGGTCAGGTTATGAATTTGTCACGCGTGTTGTTGGTAAATAAGGGCAGTAACACACACAGGCATAAAGATGGCCAACCAAGCTGAGGACCCTCATTTTCCAAAAAGAGAAGCAAGAGTGTGGAGGAGCGCGTAGGTAACGTACTGAAAGGCCTGGTTATGTTGCCACAGTGTCTTCTCCAGTGAGACAGACCTGGATCTGTCAATTCACTTGCCTGGCACCAAATTACAAATGACAGCTGTTGGTAATCACTGGGACGAGGATGTGAGGAAATGGCCGCAAGTCAGGCGCTGGTGATGAAGGGCAGGCAGGTGGCTCAGAGCCTTAATCAGCCCTTTATTAATAAAGACACGCTCAGCTCCGTGCTCACACCCTCAGGGCAGAGAAAACCTGGCTCACAGAAGTCGGGAGCAGCCCGTCCTTGAGGGGGACCTCCGTCATGGGGGAATCGGCGGGCCGTCCAGACGCCACGCTGCCAAGCGGTGTCGACTGAAGCTCGTGTGGCACCCTAGGCTAGCTTCACCCCCAGAACCCCACATGCCCCCCCAGCAAAGTTCATCACAAAATTTTTCTAGGCTTTGGACGGTAGTTACGCACTAATGACGAGATCGAAAGCAAGATGACCCTGCACACGGTGGTGCTCACGACAGCCTCTAAACTTGAGAAAAAACATTAAAAACACAACAAAAAACACACACTTCCCCCACATAATCAGATGACAGGGACCACGGCAATATTATCATTTCATTAGTACTCATTAGAGAGCAGGTGTCCACTGAGAATCTGTTAATGGCTGTATACTCTATTGTTTTAGCTCCTGGGTACAAATTAGCATAATCAAAATGGAACAAGTTGTCTCATTAACCTAATTTGGATGTTTTTCCCCGTATGCAGATACACATTTTTCTCACATTTGCGTCACGCATTAATGAATCCGTTCTGCTGTTTAGCTTTAACAATTTAATATGGTGACTCAACATTGTATTATTCTGCCTGGCAACACCAATGATTCTCCCTGTTCAATTGCCAGGAATGATAAACAGAATTAAAAGATGAAGGTCTCTTGATTAAAACTGAAACTTTATAGCTTTACTACTTAACAAAGCATCAAATACTTTTAAACTACATACTTATAGCACCAGTAAAGAGATTCACGATCGAAACTATGTACAAGCAGAGGTCATAAATGAGGCTCCGTACTATAGATAAATGTGATACAGGACATTCAAAGCTAACCTTATAATGAAGAGAAAAAAAATATGGAAATGTGCTCCCATGGGCAATAAATATCATTTGGCCTTGGTACAGTGGTAGCGTTAAAAGCTAACGTGGCAATTGAAGATGAACTCTGTGACTTTGAACAGTACAGGACTGCTATAAACCAAAAGAACATACCAGAATGGGAAAGTGGACAGGCAACAGTCCAGAACACAAGGTGAAAGAGGGAATGTCGGACAGACGAGGCAGAGAGATGGAGGAGAAAGAGCGAAAGGAGGTCAAAGAACTTCATGGAGAGGTGTTCCATAGCCACGCTAATTGGCATAAATTACTAATGACAACAAAGTCACCAGAACCAATTGAACCATGGAGTGAAGAAAGTAAACAGGCAAGGGATGGAGTGAAGCTATAAGCCTTTAATCTTTTTAGCAGCGTTGATGGAATACGCCACATTACCTCAGGAACCCTCTAGTCTCCATGATGTCACCAGTGCACCTGTATCCCTACCTGAGGATCTGCTGTAACTACAGGGCACATACTCACAAGCAGTAGCCCTCCACCCTGCAGATCTCCTACACTCACCCTCCCCTGTGCCCCAACAGCAGATTCACCTTCCGCCAGATTAAGACAAAGCAGACCTCCTGATCAAGAGACAGATCCAAAGAATCCTTCCAAAAGCCCTTTACAGCCCTGCCAACTAACAGCACACTGTACAGCCCTACTGCTGCCAAAAGGAAGACCAGGTGTCCAACATTAAGGGTAATTCCAATTTTAAGTGCCTAGAGTACAACGGTTAAGCATATTTAAAGACCCATACGCAAAAATGTTCCTCATTAAAACCGGTACAGGGAAAAAACATAGGCAGGAACATTATTCCAGGTCAAAATTACGGTCAGATGTAACGAGTGTGAAGCCCAGTTACAAAATCTTGGCTCAACATTCACTTTTTTTTTTTTTTTTTTTTAAGGTAACCAAGTGATTTCCAGAAATGGACTTACGAGCATCCCTGTGCTTCCTGGGTGAACATTTATGCAAATTGGAAGGAGGGATGCTTGGATTCACTTCTGTTCACATGTCCCATCTCGCTGTCCTTTGAGACATACTCACACATACAAGTGACAGTGAAGCTTGGGGTCTGAGTGCAGGCGCAGCCATTTATCAGGCCTCCCAGGGGTACTTCGGATGGTTAAGGGAGAGTTCCCCAATTCCAGTCCCGGAAGGCCAGAATCCTTGTTCAAGCACATCTTAATCAGCTAACTGCCAGGTTTAGTAGATGTGTTTGAATAGGGAAATCTACACTGTGTTGGATTCTGGCCCTCCGGGACTGGAATTAGGGAACCTTGGTTTATGGCCTTGCTCAAGGGCCCAACAGCAAAGTAACCATTTTCCTGAGGACGGGATTCGAATCGGCGTCCTTCTGATCAAAGGCACAGAGGCCTAACCCACCGAGCATATGTGTTATTTTAATCTTAAATATCAATCATGCCATATGTTCAGAGAATCACTTCAATAAATAAATGAACATCCGTACATTTTCAGTGGCAGAGAGGAAATGGCTCAGATCCATTGTGCGAAATACTATACCCCTCAACAGATGTTTCTGGATGCAGATGCCATAGTTACGAGTAATCCCCTGACCTTTGTAGCAAAAACGGCAGCTTTACCCAGTAACAGAACACCGAAAACCTAGGAGCACAAGGTTTGGAGATGAATCATGCACCAGTAGAATGTTACTGGTCAGGCTTGCGTGAAACACGGAAGTAGCCATTCCCAAAGCCCCCAGGCCCCTTACCTGAGCCAATCGGCGGAGGAGCAGCTCAGCCGAGGGGCGGGTCCAATCGAAGAAAATCTCAGGCACCAAGGTCACCGTCATCTCCAGCACGCGGAGGAGGCTCACTGACAGGTCAAAGCATGTGGCACACACCTTCAGCTGCCGGGTGTCCACGAAGTTCCTCTCCGGCCGCTCCGCTGCCTGCTGGATCTGCGACCACACGTGAGACATTTCAGGAAGTCGAAAGACAAAGGGCAGCTAGGCAATCAAACAGCAGTTTAAGTAACCCTGAATATCTGGCTGCAAATGATAACACAATTTTATGTCATGTAGAAAGAGATGCTTTAGTCATCCCTGTGAGTGATATAATTACTCAGGATTCAAACCCAGTACCTTCCAGACATGGGCATAGAATCCCTTACCCGCAACACTTTAATACTACTTGGCAGATATATACTATAAATATATTATCATTCATCCATCCATCCATCCATCCATCCATCCATCTTTTATACTACTTTACCTGTGCAGGGTCATGGGGGTGTGGAGCCCATCTCAGGAAACAATGGGTACCAGGCAGGAAATAACCCAGGATGGGCATTTATTATTATTATTATTATTATTATTATTATTATTATTATTATTTACACACACACTAAGGCACCGTCTATCTATATATATAT
>JAODLD010000136.1:4663231-4677584 GCA_026781065.1 Mormyrops boulengeri
AGAAGACCCTGTTGAGCTTGACTCTAGTCTGGCACTGTGAAGAGACATGAGAGGTGTAGAATAAGTGGGACCCCAAAAAAAAACCTCTGTAGATTGCATTTCAAAGCAGTATCTGCCCTTAAAGCTGAAATAACCTTTTCGGTTTAATTGGCCACTAAACAATTTTCTAAATGAGCAACAGCCCTGAGGGACCCACAAAAACTCAGACACAGGCTGGGGAGGAGAGACACAAGACTGAAAAGAGTTTGGAGGGCATCCCCCCCCCCCACACAGATGACAGGGCAACTTAACCAAAGTTCTTAATCCATTTGTTCTGCAGGACTCCTGCGGAGAGCCCGGATTCACTGCTTCCCATCATGGTACTTCAAGAGCCCCCAGAAAGGTGAATAATTCCACTTTGATTTTATAATTAAACAGTAAATATTTGACCAGGCCCAGAAATAAAAAAAACATTGCATGAAGCAATCAGCAAATCAGTTTCTTCCACGATGCATGCCAATCGATTCTACGCTAAACATTAAATAACAGAAGAGGGAAATTACTGGGCAGAATATCATGCGAGCGGATGCCACAGAGGACCTGTTAGTGATGGCTGTGGCCTTCAACAATGTGGGATAGTTTGAGAAATTATACTGGAAGAGAAATCCCCCCCCCCCAGTGATGGCTCAGCTAAAAGGGAACCTACAACGAAAAAATCTCAAACTCTCAAAAACGCGTAACGTGGAGTCTGCATTAAATCGGCAAAGACTCGCATCTGCCCATCCGAGGAGCATACCTACAGAGCCATCAGCGGGATATTATGCAGGGAAAAGCAATCAAACCTTATATACGATACTATTACACTTTTTGAGTGAGCGATATGCATCCTATCATCTAACACGGTTAGTGGCAGCGATGCGCCCCACTGCGTCAGCCGGCGATTTGCCCAAAGCATACATTAACAACAATTCATAAACAAAAGTGCAATGAGCGGAAAACAAAATAAATACAAGTGGGGCCCAGAAAGGAGGACATTCTAAACAGTTCTACTTTCGGCGCTCATTTGGTTTTCAGCTTGAGGGAACTCAAGCGTTCGGCACACAGACGCCTTAACAGACACCCCCAGTAGACACCCTTGCAGACCATGCTGTAGCCCAACAATTCTGGGAAGGCTGTCCACAAGGTTTAGTGTGTTTATGGGAATTTTTGACCATTCTTCCAGAAGAGCATTTGTCAGATCAGGCACTGATGTTGGATGAGAAGGCCTGGCTCGCAGTCTCCGCTCTAATTCATCCCAATTGAGCTTAAGCTCAAAGCTGCAGGGGTTTTAGGAACTGTAGCAGCTTGGATCGAAAACTGGTTAACAGACAGGAAGCAACGGGTAGTTATTAGAGGCACAATGTCACAGTGGGCCTGCATTCATAGTGGGGTACCGCAGGGTTCAATTTTAGGACCACTACTGTTCATAATTTACATCAAAGATATTGACACCAATGCATACAGTAAACTGGTTAAATTTGCAGACGACACCAAGGTGGATGGTGTAGCAGATACTAAACTAGCAGCACAGAGGCTACAATGGGATCTTGATTTAATTAGCGACTGGGCTGATAACTGGCAGATAAAATTTAACATAGATAAATGTACGGTAATGCATGCCAGGAGCAGAAATATAAAGTACAGATATTTTATGGGTTCCACTGAAATAAAGGTAGAGGATTATGAGAAAGACCTCAGCATGTATGTTGATGCTTCCTTGTCCCACTCTTGCCAGTGTGGGGAAGCAATTAAAAAGGCGAATAGGTGTTGGGTTACATCTCTAGGTGTGTAGAGGTTAAGTCAAGGGATGTGATGCTACAACTGTATAATTCCTTGGTAAGACCGCACCTAGAATATTGTGTGCAAGTTTGGTCACCATACCTTAAAAAGGGCATTGCTGCCTTGTAAACAGTGCAACATAAGGCTACAAGAATAATTCCTGGTCTTAGAGGAATGTCTTATGAGGAGAGGTTAGCTAAGCTAAATCTGTTCAGCCTTGCACAGAGATTAAGGAGGGACATGATCCAGGTATATAAGATTCTAACAGGTCGGGATGCTGTTGAGGTAAATTTCAATATTAGTTTAAATACTAGAACTCGTGGCCATAAGTGGAAATTAGTGGGAGAACATTTTAAAATGAACTTGAGGAAGCACTTCTTCACACAGCGTGTAGTTGGAGTATGGAATAGTCTTCCTACTAGTGTAGCGCAAGCTAAAACCCTGGATTCCTTTAAATCTGAGCTAGATAAGATTTTAACAACTCTGAGCTACTAGTTAAGTTCTCCTCAAATGAGCTTGATGGGACGAATGGCCTCCTCTCGTTTGTAAATTTCTTATGTTCTTATTTGCGGCCCTCTGACCGCCCATGGGCATATCCGTCTTAAAATGAGGTGGAGTCAGGTACCTTATTGGCGTTGCAGTGGAAAGCGATTGTGCTTTTGACCAACAAAAACCTGGGGTCTCATTTATAACCATTGCGTATGCACAAAACGGGACCTAAAAGATGCATGTGCCTATTTCTATGCAAACGTTGCGATCTATAGAAACAAACTTGACGGCAGAATGTGCGAATATGTACGCCAACTCTGACCCATGCGTGAGAACATTTTGGAGAAAAAATTACGACACCGTACATTTAATTTCACTTATTCAGTCACATATTTATAATATTGAATAAATATATAAATAAAATATATAATCCGACTCAAATCTTAACTTAATCTACACTTTTAATCAGTCTCATTGCTGAAAACACATAAATACCGCAATCACATTTGTGCGCAGCATAACATAATGGATGTGCTGGCATTGTTAGAAGATTATGCCAATGGCAGAATTAGAAGAGAACAGGTGTTCAGGGACCAAAACCATTTTTTGGCCCATGATGATGACTGGCTCATAAGCCGATTTAAGCCTGGGATTCCTTGCAACTGGCTGTTACCAGCGGGAATTTCCCGACAGGTATATATTATAATTAACAATAAAATTGTGAAGCTTGTTTAAGAAATACAATAATAATCCAATTGTGTTTAACTGTATTCTAGGTCTGGGATATCACAACCATCACTAAGCTCAGTAATACCTGTCGTTTTGAATGGAATTATTAAAATGACTAGTAGATACTGTGCATTAAGTTCCTGAACACTGTGGGAGAACAGGGCAACAACAAAATGCAATTTGCAGCAATGTCCGGTTTACCAAATGTAATCGGCGAAATTGACTGCACTCACGTTGCAGTAAGGGCTCCATATGAAAACGAATTTATTTACGTGAATAGAAAACATGTGCATTCTATAAATGTGCATGTTATTTGTGATGCTGATATGGTCCTGACAAACATGGTTGCGCGATGCCCTGGCTCGTTTTTCCTGGAACACAGCAGTGTAGGGAGCAGACTGCAGGCTGGCGCTGCGCGCGATGGCTGGCTTCTTGGTAAGATGATAAAAACATTGTGTGATTTATAACTATTCATTGTTCATGTATTGAATCGTTCTGTTATGAAATGCAGGTGACAGCGGCTACCCTTTCTGTCACGTCGTGCGTGCGGGCGAGCAGGCAAGCAGGCAATATAGCCGTGAATACGGGTAAAAAGGGGTTTATTCTGGGTAGAAAGGCGAACAGGGAAGCACACAGCATACAAAGTCAATGACAGACCTCGGGAAACAGACTTGAACGCGGACTGAATACACCAGACTGAGGACAGAAAACACAGAACAGCAGGTAAACAGAAGGATTCCACACGAGGGTAACGAGGTGGGCGTGGCACATGCAAGGGCTGGACGATCGATCATGACAGAACCCCCCCGAAAGGCGCACACTCCGGGCGCGCCTCAAGGGAAGATGCGGACGAGACAGGACTGGGAAAACAGGGCCTGGAAAACAAAACAAGACCATCAACGAAAGACCGGAAACAGGACAGAGACACAGAACTGGAACAGGGACCAGAAGACAGACAAATACCAACAAAGAACAGGAAACGAGGACAGGCAGACCAAGAACGGAGACACGGGGAACAGAGAACAGAGGAACGAAAGGGCCAGGAGTGAACACGGGAGGCATTGAGGGATGAGGAGCAGAGACAGGGGGGACAAAGGGTCCAGGAGGGAATGGAGGAGACACAGAGGGATGAGGAGCAAAGACAGGAGGAACAAAGGGACCAAGAGGGAACGGAGGAGATGGGAAAACAATGGGCGGAAGAACATGGGGTGCCCGAGGGAACCCCAGCGGGTGGAAGGCGGCAGCTGGAGGAGCCGCGGGGGACCGAAGCCTGAGGGACCCCGGGCGGCTGCGAGGCAGGAGCCGGAGGGGACTACGAAGGCGCCGAGGAGGAAGCCGGAGGGACCAACAGAGGGGGCGAGGTGGAAGTTGGAGGGGACACCAGTGGAGGCGAGGAGGGAGAAGAAGGGGACCACGGCGGAGGCAAGGAGGGAGGGGAAGCCGCAGCAGGCGACGGCGCAGCCACAGCAGGCGGAGGCGCCATCCACCGACGAGCCAGAGTGGGGGGACCCGCAGGCGAATGACGAGTCGTAATGGAGAGACCCGCAGGTGGCTGCAAGGGGCCGGAGCGTCAACCGCCAGGACAGGCAGGACAGGCGGAGCCGGCGAGACAGGCAGGACAGGTGGAGCCGGCGAGACAGGCAGGACAGGCGGAGCCGGTGAGACAGGCAGGCGGGCCACGGGCATAGCGGCAGCAGCAGTCAGGCGGGCCGCGGGCGTAGCGGCAGCAGCAGGCAGGCGGGCCGCGGGGGTAGCGGCAGCAGCAGACAGGCGGGCCGCGGGCGTAGCAGGGGGCGCCTGAGGGGCCTCAGTAGGCACCTGACCAGGGTCCTCGGGAGGAGCAGGAGCAGGTATGGGCAGAATAGGCGAGTCGGACAGGACGGGCAAGTCAGGCAGATCAAGCACAGGCAGGTCAGGCAGGTGGGCGGCGGGCGAGGCCACAGCAAGCAGGCGAGCGGCAGACGAGGCTGCCGCAGGAGCCACCTCGGGCAGGGCAGGAGGCGGGACCGCAGCAAGAGCCGCCTCAGGTGAAGCAGGAGGCGGGGCCACAGCAAGAGCCGCCTCGGGCGACACAGGAGGCGGGGCCACAACAGAAGCCACCTCGGGCAAAGCAGCGGGCGGAGGAGCAGCCGGGGCCCTGGACTGAGCAGCAGGCAGCAGACGGGTGTCCTGCGTAGGCGAGGCAACAACAGTACAGATAGGCAGGCCAGGGACATCAATTATTGCCGGTAGAGTTGGTGTCTGAGGGGCAGGCGTTTCCCCTTTAAGAACCTGTGGGACCAGCAGGATGGCGTCCCACACTGACCTAGCCCCTTTAAGAGCCAAGCATGCCTCCCAGAGATGATAAGCCGCTAGCGGCGGCTGCTCTGCGGCGGCTAGACGGGCTTTCAATACTTGTGGGGGCAACGCTGCGGTGATGTCCCGGGTGATCCCTGCCGAGATCAGACTCGAGAGGGGTTCCTCTCGAGAACCGGCTGGGAGAGAAGTGGTAGAGAGAGAGCATGTCCCCAGGAAGATCGTCGGGACCTCTTCCGGGTCTCCTCTCCCTCGGCTTCTTTTTTCTCCAGTGGGCGGCTGTCGGCGGAGGTTGCTCCGTCTCTGGGAGGATGGACGGCAGATCTACAACCCCAACCAAGAGCCGAAGATTCATGTTCACCTCATTCATGGGGTGCGCGTTTCCGGACAGGGACATCTCACGCAAGATGTCTCTGCTCTGGCTGGCTAGCGCCAATGCCTCGGAGTCCTCCTGGACTTCGGGCTGGTTTAGCCAGTAGATTACCTCATAAAGCAAGCCGATGCGCTGGTACTCGGCTCGCTGAGGTGAGTCTTCTTTGAGGTCTGTCATTCTGTCACATCGTGCGTGCGGGCGAGCAGGCAAGCAGGCAATAGAGCTGTGAATATGGATAAAAAGGGGTTTATTCCAGGTAAAAAGGCAAACGGGAGCACACAGCATACCAACGTCGATGACAGACCTTGGGAAACAGACTTGAATGCGAACTAAATGCACCAGACTGAGAATAGAAAACACGGAACAGCAAGTAAACGGAAGGATTCCACACGAGGGTAACGAGGTGGGCGTGGCACATGCGAGGGCTGGATGATCGACCATGACACTCTCAAGCGCTGGATCCTCACTTGCTGAAATGCAGATGGCGATGTGTAGACACATCACCCCCAAAAGTGTGCCGAATTATATGGAAGCCCTTTTCCGCCACCGTGGGAAAAAAATGTAATCTCGAAATTTCGACTTAGTTATCTCATTATTTCGAGATATTAAGTTGAAATTTCGACTTAAATTATATATTTTTTCCACGGTGGCGGACACGGGCTTCCATACACATCTATATCTCGGTTTCAGAAAAATTTCTCTTTTTACTTTTCCCCTCGGTTACCATGATGACATGAGTTTTTCAGCTTGCTTGCAGGTGTGCGTGCGCACGTTTTTATAAATCTGACTTTTTCTTTGAGTACGTCATTTTCGTCTTTTGAGTCTTTTAGTATGAGTTCTACACAAAGTTTTATAAATGAGATCCCTGGTCTATAATCAATGACGCAGTATACCACTGTTATTTAAAGGATGTGTTATTACATTGTTATCTGTATTTTTACACATTCGGAGATACACAGCAGTGCACAAACAAAAAAAATAAAATATGATCAGAATGTGAAAGATCATTAATGGGTACATTGAAATATTTAAAGAAGTATACATTATATGTGTAAAAATATTGGGACACACCTCTTATTCTTTGAATTCAAGTGTTTCATTGAGACCCATTGCCACAGGTGTATAAATCACCTAGCCATGCAGTTAGGTTTATAAACATTTGTGGAAGAATGGGTCATTCTGAAGAGCTCAGTGAATTCAAGCATGGTACTGTTATAGGATGCCACCTTTGCAATAAGTTATTTTGTGAAATTTCTTCCCTGCTAGATATTTCACAGTCAACTGTAAGTGGTATTGTTGTAGAGTGGAAGTGTTTCAAAACAACAGAAACTCAATGGCAGAGCACATAAAGTAACAGAGTGGGGTCACTGACCACTGATTCAATAACTGCAGCGTTCCAAAACTGTGTGCCAGGTGCTTCATTGAATGGGCTTCTATGGCTGAGCAGCTCTATGCAAGCCTCACATCACCAAGTGTAATGCTATGCATCGGACGGAATGGTGTAAAGCATGCTGCCACTGGCCTCTGGAGCACTGTAAATGTGTTCTGTGGAGTGATCAATCACGCTTCCCTGTCTGAGAGTCTGATGGACTAGTCTGGGTTTGGTGGATGACAGGAGAACATTACCTCTCTGACTGTTTTGTGTCAGCTGTAAAGTTTGTTGGAGAATGGAAAATGGTTTGGGGATGTTTTACATGGGTTGAGCTAGGCCCCTTAGTTTCAGCGAAGAGAACTCTTAATGCTTCAGCATACCAAGATATTTTGGACAATTGTATCCTTCCAATTTTGTTGGAACAGTTTGGGGAAGGCCCTTTTCTATTCTAGCATGACTGTATCCCAGTGCACAAAGCAAGGCCCAAAAAAAATTATGGTTGGGTAAGTTTGGTGTGGAAGAAATTGATTGGCCCGCACTGAGCCCTGACTTCAACCACAACAAACACCTCTGGGATGAATGGATCACCATGTCCAATATCAGTGCCTGACCACACAAATGCTTTTCTGGATGAATGGGGAAAAAAGCAAAGGGACAAGACTGGGGACATGATGAAACCTGGGGAAACAAAAGCGAGAACATTAACGAGGCACAGAGAATAGCACAGACACACAGAACAGGCACAAAGAAAACAACTCAGATAACAACTGACACACTACAGGGAATGTAGTCAGACACAGGGGCACCAAAGTCAGAAACACAGGGCCCGGGGACACTAAAGGAAACGACACAGGGAGAACACCAACAGGAGGAGTGAAAGGGCTGAGAGGGAACAAAGGCAGATCAAACGGATGAGGGGGGAACACAGGGAGACCACACCAGGGAGCAAGGAGGCAAAGGGCGGGGGGAAACAGGAAGCCGGAAGGAACCCCGGTGGGCAGATCCACAGGGGCCACAGGCAACTGCGAGGTCGGAGCCAGAGGGACCCTCGGTAACCGCGAGGCCGGAGCCGGAGGGGACGCTGAAGGGGGTGAGAAGGAAGGCAGAGGGACTGCTGGAGGAGACGTGAAGGGAGGTGAAAGGAACACTGGAGGAGTTGAGGAGGGAGCAGAAGCCGCGGCAGGCGAAGCCGTAGCCACAGCTGGCAAAGGCACAAGCGACCGACAAGGCGGAGCTGGGGGAACTACAGGCGACCGATGAGGCATTGGAGGCGGGACTCCAGCCACGCGACGAGTCACCGCAGGTGCAACCACAGGCGACCGTCGAGCCGGAGCCAGGGGGATCGCAGGTGACCGCCGAGCTGGAGGAACCGCAGGCAACCGCCAGGCCGAAGCAAAGGGGACTGAAGGCGAGCTGGGGGCAGGGCGGGTGGGACCCGACCCCCCCGACTCCAGCGCAGGGGGGGGCAGTCATCAGGGAAATCCCCGAGGGGTCCCACTCGAGTTCCTCCTCCATCTCCCGCCCGGCGGTCTGACAATCAGGGACCTCCTTGGGGACGGGAGCAGGAACCGGGGAATCAGGGACAACAACAACAACAAACAAATTATTTTTGTATAGTGCATTTTCACAACATTACATTGTCTCAAAGCGCTTTACAGCATCCCTGCCCAAAGCCCCCAGTGAGTAAGCCAGAGGCGACAGTGGCAAGGAAAAACTCCCTAGAGGGAAGAAGCCTTGGGAGGGACCAGACCCAAAGGGGGAGCCCATTCTCCTGGGTCTGGCAGGGAAAATCAAATCATAGAGATGGCTAAGTGCCAAGTCACACTGTCTAAGTCATAAAATTAGTAGCATGGCAGCTGGGCATACATGGAGGACGACACAGGCAGAAGGGCGAGCTGGATGGAAGGACATCATGGGTAGTGGAGACGTCACATGTAGCATGGTGTGCAGAATATCTTGATAATTTGGGGTCTCCAGGCAGCACACCCCAGGAGGGGTAGGGGAAATAAAATGTGCAGTTAGTCAAAGTAGGGGAGACTATAGGCAGTGATAACAGTTAGGTGAGTGCAATATGTAAGTGCAATGTGTACGCTCCGGCAGATATGGCTATGGCAGCATAAGTAGGAGGGAGAGGCAAGTGGGAATGCAGGCATGGGGAGTCCCTGAAATGTCAGCACTCCAATTAAATAAGGGATTGTGAAGCTAGAGTGACAGCACTGACAGTTCAGTTTATCCAAAGCCAGTGGTACCGATCCCCACCCAGCTCTACACCTCACACTACAGGTCTAACTGGGAGTGAACAATTAGCTAAAGCTAGGACAGGAGTCCCTGTAGGCTACACTGAACAAATGTGTTTTTAGTCTAGACTTGAATGTTGAGAGTGAGCCTGAATCCCACACATCCGGTGGAAGACCATTCCACAGCTGAGGAGCTCTATAGGAGAAAGCTCTGCAGCCTGCCGTAGCTCTTTCTACTCTAAGTACTAACAGATATCCTGCGCTTTGAGAACAAAGCAAGTGCGGAAGGTTGTATGAGGCCAGCAGATCACTAAGGTATTCTGGTGCAAGGCCATTCAGTGCTTTTTAAGTAAATAGGAGTATTTTATAGTCAATCCGAGACTTAACTGGAAGCCAGTGAAGGGAGGATAAGACAGAGCTAATGTGATAAAATTTTTTAGTGTTTGTGAGAATTCTGGCTGCTGCATTCTGTACCAGCTGACATTTATGTAAGGATCCAGATGGGCAACCAGAAAAGAGGGCATTACAGTAGTCCAGTCTGGAAGTTATAAAGGCATGTATTAATTTTTCTGCATCATGAATGGAGAGCATCTTCTGAAGCTTGGCTATGTTCCGTAGATGATAAAACGCAGTTCTAGTAATACTTCTTATGTGAGCATCGAACATAAATCTGAATCAACTAGAAGACCAAGATTTCTGACCACTGTGTTAGGTTATGTAAGAAGGCCACCAATGTTGAGGTGGTGAAACTTATTTTGTGCAGTCTTGGGACCAATTACCAGTACTTCTGTTTTTTCTGTGCTTAACATAAGGAATTTTTTTGCCATCCAGCACCAGATATCTTATAGACAGTCTTCTAACCGAGAGAGCAGTGATGCATCATCAGGCTTAACAGATATATATGTAACTGGGTATCATCAGCATAACAATGAAACCCAACACCATGATTTCTAATAATGTTACCAAGAGGTAGTATATATAAAGTGAACAGTAGCGGGCCCAGTACTGATCCCTGTGGGACACCATATTTGACTTTAGTGGGCTTGGAAAATTCATTGTTCACATGGGCAAACTGATAGCGATCAGGTAAATAGGAGCAGAACCAAGAGAGAGCTGTCCCCTTAATGCCAACCACATATTCTAGCCGATCCAAGATGATATTATGGTCCACTCTGTGCCAGCTGCAGTTAAATCTAGTAATACCATCAAAGATATACAGCCACAGTCAGAAGCCATAAGCAAATCATTCACTACTTTGACTAGAGCGGTTTCTGCGCTATGGTTTGGTCAAAAGCCAGACTATAATATAATATATAATATAATTCATTAGTATATTATTTTTCTGTAGGAAAGAAGACAGCTGACGAACTACAACTGTCACATCTGGGACTGGGGAAGCAGGAGCAGGGAGACGGAGAATCAGGAAATGGGATTTATTTAGGGAAAACAGCTAGACACACGGGCCAACACAGGTAGCGACTTCACGAAACTTCAATGACAGGACTAGGGAAACACTCAAACGCGGACTGAAATACACAGGACTAGTTAACAGCAACAAGAAACAGCTGGTAAACATGGGGATTCCACACGGGGTAGATGAGGGGGTGTGGCACACAGAAGGATTGGACATGTGGGGCATTACAAAAGCCTTTTCCATGATCTTTGAAATGAACGGGAGATTTGAGAAGGTCTATAATTTCCTAAAACACTAGGTTCAAGATCTGGTTTCTTTAGGACAAGTCTAGCAACAGCTATTTTAATAGGTCTTGGAACATATCCTAAGATATGAATCTAACACGTTTAACAGGGTAGTGCTAATCTGTGGTACAGTTTTTTTTAAAATGTATATTGTAAATATGTCAGATTTTTGTTAAGTTTGTAATTTGACATCAAAGTATAGACATTGCAAAATGCAGTTTGGAACACTTGCAGAAACATTATAAAAGTACATAGTAAGCAATGGTCGCAGTTTGTTTTGATCCCAGATACATTCGACTCTTGGCTCTTGGCAAAGTCTTGGCTACATGAAGATGACTAAATGGTGTAGTTGCAACAATTTGGATAAATAAATAAGAAAAAGCGAACTCATGTCACCATTTCTGGCCTCCTTCCATTGAATATTTAGGAGCACTTATGTGTATGCATGAGCCATTCACACCTGGCCACATCCCCCCCTTCCTTTTATGGCGCTGATGGGGATGTATCTGGATCGCGTTTCACCGCTGCATTGTTCATCAAATTAGCATGCGAATGCGATTTGAATAGGTGGAAATGCAGCTATTTAGCATGCGAATCTTCACGTCTGGGCGGTACTACACGCCCCTGATGCAGGTAAAACAAAGAAACGTGACATGGTTTAGTTTTTTGCTGATTTAACCTAACTTTAAAAGCTTTAATACTTCCAACAATGGACGGTTTGAAAAGAAGACAGATTACGGATTTAGCCAGCGTTTTTTTCATGATTCTACATGAAGGTTTCAGCGAGATATAAACGGAAATAGACGAGAAAGATATGCCTCAGTTCCACCAACACAGAGCCGGTGCTGGGCTGGTTCTTGCTTTGTGCCTTTTGAGAACCTGCCCACTTTTACACCTTTTTCAAAAATGAATGTGGGTGGAAGTTAGAGTAAAGTAATTGTTCATATGTATTCTGTTTTGTTGGATTTATTTTGATCTGTTTAAGTTTTTATAAGCTGCCGAACTGAAAAAAAAAAAGTTTTCAGAGTATGTCTCGTTGCGCCCTGTCTCTATTGCCTGTATCCACTTTTGTCTCCTTAAAGGCTCCTGGTCTGTTTGTGTAAGTGAGTTTATTCTTTTCTCGCTTGTTGTTTTACCACTGTCCTTTTAAGGATTGCGCAATAAAAGAGTCTGCTTATAACTGAATTTTATTGTCCACCTCATGATCTCTTCGCCACTTGAGCACCACAGTATTTTTTTATATTTATTACACCTGCGGCATGATTTTAATTCACAATGCAAAGTTGCTAATAAGCTGGCTAATTGTTTCACTGCTGGCACCGGTGATATTAGACAAAACTATATTGGTTATAGGCTGAATTTTCCAGGTAAGCGGAAAGTTTGGAGTGATATCCCATCCCACGTTCACTGACATTACGAGAACTATTTTTCTTTGTGGAGGCCTGTATCTGTTTCAGTAAATAAACAGAAAGTCTTGTATCTTATTACTGTTACCTTATAAATGCTACTCAATTGTATATTGCTGTATATTGATGTATATTGTTGTATAAAAGCAATCATATATTGGATAAATTGGAGTACAACCACACTCCTTCTCATATGCTATTGCTTGAATACACAGTGTGCAGAATTATTAGGCAAGTATATTCTTGGAGATAATTTTTAGCAAAAGTTGGGCAGACTTATAAAAATGAATTCACAAGTTTTATTTAGCACCAAGTAAATTTATTTAGAGAGAAAATGTTACATTTGACTTTCGCCAGCAAAAATAAAAGAAAAACGCTTGATTATCAGTGTGCAGAATTATTAGGCAATCATAAACTAAGTGGATTTTCTCTTTTCACCATCAACAGAAATAATAATAAGAAATAATTTTCGTTATTCAGTATATATAAAGAATAACAAGCTACCATTTGTTCTAATGTCCAGTATAGCCAACTTTCTTCTCAATGACCATCATGAGCCTTTTGCCCACTGAACCAGTCAGGTTTCTGATTTGACCCTGTCCTATATTAGCTGAGCCAGCTAGGACCACCTCTGATCTCACCTCCCAGACGCTGCCTTGAGAAGGGTACTGCTTGCTACCTTGGTAAATCTAACACTCTGGCAAGGCCCAGTAGTTCTCAATGGGGTGTGGTCAGGCAATGAAAGGGGGTAGGTCATAATTCAATCACGTTTAAATTCTTTCTAGGCAAATCTATGAAATACTTTGATGCACAGAGAGGGGCATTGTCCTGCAGGAATATCATAACATTTTAGGAAGCTGCTGACTTCTTCTTATGCCAGTGTTTGAAGAAGAAATCTTCTAGAAATTGGCAGTAGACCTTGTGGTTAACTTTTTCACCATCTGCAAGTCAGAATGGTCTGACAACTTCATCACTGATAATTGCAGCCCCCATCATCTCTCCTCCACCACCTTGTTGGTGCTTGAAGAGGGCCATCCATCTGCTCCATCAAGAGTTACTTTCATCTGTCCCTAAAACCTTTGTACCATCAGACTTGAGACATGCCCATTCTTAATGTTATACCTTGCATGTCTTATTGAGTGGAGGTCATGTTTCAGTATTAATGACCTTAAGAATGTCATGCAGCACACTGCACCCAGTACTTCCGAAGATTCTGTTCAGATTGCAGTTTTGGAAAATGATGGCATTTGATGCTCAAGAGTTTCTGGAAGTCTCTCATTTAATTTGACACAGAACCTTGGCTATTTATGTGTGTTATCTTCTCTCTAAATGCTTCTTCAGTCCTCTTTGGCTGTTGGCAACAAAATATTTGATAGTACACATTTAAAAAATCTGGCAGTTTTGATTGTTTTGCATCCCTCTGACTGACACTTTACTATTTCGCTTTTTTTCCTGCTTTCTGTAAGGTCTCTTTGGACCGTTTTTTAAAATTGTATCTATTTTCAATGTCAAAACATCTTAGATCAACATTAATCAACACAAATACATAGGCACACATAAGCTTATATGTGAACAACAAATCAAAATACCATCAAAATATGGTATATTGCTGTATAATGTCTGGATGATATGAAGGTAAGAAAGTTTTGCTATCTAATTTATCTAACTAAGTCAGTGATAGAGAGCAACACAGAAACACCAAATGAATGTGCACAGCTGCAGACGTGGTCATGGACAGCAGGCAAAGTCCTGCAAATACTTACTCCAAATTTACATTTTCATTATACATTTTATACCAAGGTGGGTGGTGTAGCTGATACTGATCTAGCAGCTGATAGGCTTCAACGGGATCTTGGCTTAATTAGCGACTGGGCTGATATCTGGCAGATGAAATTTAACATAGATAAATGTAAGGTAATCCATGCAGGGAGTAGAAATATAAAGTACAGATATTTTA
>JAODLD010000136.1:4679911-4700990 GCA_026781065.1 Mormyrops boulengeri
AACACAAACACCCACCCCCCCAAAAAAACCCAACCCCCAAAAAAACCGCCCACCCCCCGGGGCCGCAAAAAAAAAAAAAAAAAAAAAAAAAAAAAAAAAAAAACTTACTTTGAAAACTAGCAACAGACAAGTCCCCTGGAAGCCAAGCAAAGGAAATAAAAATTAAAGTGACTGAAAACACAAAATATGACGGCAATATTAAATTACTGTGACAAATCTGTAACATAATAAAGAAGACGTAAAACAATAAAAATGAAAAGGTACATATCACAGACACATAAAAATGATGAATGAACCGTCAGCATGTTTTTAACCATATAATCTCTGATAAATGTCACCACAATCCTGCGGTCATACTCTCGATTGATCGTGATTAATATGAAACACAATTGAAACTGTACTTAAACAGGGATAACTCAATCGAGGGTCTGAGGGCAATGAGTCCGGTCGGGGATGTTAACTGGCTATGAGAGACAGGGAATGACCCGGGCATCTTCAAAATGCGACAGGATGGCCAGGTCACAGGGAGAAGCGGCATTTCCTGCGGCCGAGAAAATGTGTATATCCGGGCCTAAAGGGAACAGCCCATAAGCACCAGCTTGGTACAGACCGGGCCCCAGAGTCGTTACTTTGTCGCATGCGAATGAGGTCACACCAAGGGCAGGGTCCTTCATGGAATCCATAATCTCGTTATGGGATGCAGAAGCATGACCGACTACCTATATAAGGAATCCCAGTGACACGCAAGAAGCCTGACCATGGCTGCCAAGCCGGACCTAAGAACACCACGAACACCAAGCAGGCACCTGCCTTTGAAAAGCCTTGAAATGATGCTTTATCTACCAAGTACAGGTAAATCAGAACTCTTTAGTTTTCATATATCCCATCTTGCTCTCCTTTGAGACAATGACACACATATAGACAGGCGGGAGTGCCGATTTGGGTCTGAGCACAGGGTTAGCCATTCAGACAGCACGCCTGGAGCACTGCAGGGGGTTAAGGACCAGGGATGGGATTTGAACTGATGACCTTCCGATAACTGGCACAATGGCCTAACCCACTGAGCCACACACCACCCACCTAAAGACCACACTGCCCGCACACACGCATGCACGCACGCACGCAGTTCTATTTCTGCCCAGATCTCACAACGTACTTATAAGTATTACTTCATTCCACACAGCTTAATTTACATATATTGTTTGTTCTTTTTTAGATCATACCCTTGTAGGGTGTATGCAAGAGCAATGACCTCCTTGCTACAGAAGCAAAATATTTCAGATAAGCAGCAGCCCCAGTTTCCATAAGGGGACATGTTAGTAACACCGAGAACATATCAGACAGGTGGCAGAGGTGCCTGAAGATGTTCATTCTGATTCAAGTTTTTGCCAGAATATCACAGAAGCTCAATGTAGCCTCACGAAAACCGCCCGCCATTTACAGACGTCGCCTCGCCTGCATAAACCCACCAAGCTCTTACATCTGACAGAACTTGCACTTGTTTGAAAATGAGGCTTCCATATTTTCTATTTCAAAAGCATCGCATCACCATCTCAACATTGACCTTCTCTGGTGAATGCTGACATTTTAAGGGCCACACAAATCCTCTGTCTGTCTGAAAATCTCCTCTTTTGGTTACAGACAAGAGAAACTTTCCATGTGTCACTCATAGTTACAAACCAATGCTATTTACATGCAAGATAAAGAAACCCTATTGGGTTCAGTCACCAAGAAAGACAGTCAACGAATCAGATGGGTGGGGAGGTGGGGCCATGTGAGAAGGAGGAGACTCACTCTGCAGGCTGGGGAGGTTGGCATCCTCTGGTTTGGTCTTCAGCAAGTGCGGCAGTCGCGTATACCTGTACCCAAAGCCACAACCCTGGGAAGAGAGAAGGGTGACTGACTAGGGGTAAATGAACAAGGGAAAAGCAGCCGTAGACGCCAACACTGAAACACTGCAATCAGACAACAGAGGCAGTGAGAGCAAGGCAATATCCCCAACATCTGATACTATCCAAATTCACATCAGATTGCAATCCACCACACAAGGAATACCATCCCTAAATCAAACGGCATAATAACGATGAAAATATACACAAACAAATGCATGGCATGCGCCATTAAAAGCCGCTAAAAGCAGCTGAACACATAATACCTGCTGTACAGTAAAAATTCCCACTTCCATTAGCTAGAAAGGCATTATAATCACCTTGAATAGGCGCCACAACACTTTAAAAAAATCGTTAGATTACTTTTGGAAAGAAATCGATAAAAGGAGGAATGCCAGAAAGGAAGGTTTCACGTTGCATCACCCGGCGAGCTTTCAGAGGCATGCGACCCAAAAGGTCGGCAACCTGGGCAACTGCAGAGAGGCGAGACATCACGGTGCTGGCGGCCATGTTGGAGGGAGGCAGAGAGAAACAGAAAGTGGCCCTCACCCTCCACAGCCGCACCAGGATCCAGTTGGTCTGAGCCCAGGGCCGCTGCTCGTAGGGGGCCAGCAGGTTCCTCATCATATCCACACGCCTGGGGCAGAGGTTTGACTTATTACACACATGTGCACATGGCAGGCAGCGAAAGCATAGCCTGCCATTCTACATCGGATGTGGAAAGGCATGAGCGCTACACTGATATGAGATATCACTGCCCTGTATCTACAGACTTGATATTGAAGCATCCCAGTGCTGGTTGACATTTGCGCCCATCAATCCATCCATTTCCACTGCTTATCTAATTTGGCTGCGATAATGCACACAGCATTGGCTGGGCAGCACCATGTCCGGGAGAATACTAACTATCTCCAGTTTCCATATGTCAAACGGCTTCCTTATGTTTGTGTGTAAAAAATCTTTTTGTTTTTATGCACCTGGCAGGACTTCAAATTTGTCCATCGCAAAAATAAACTCCATCTCAGATGCAGAGGAATTTAAACACAAACAGGTAAACAATCTATCATTTTAAGACGTTATGACAGAAGTGTTTAAATTTCAAATATCCCATCCAAACAAAAGAAGTCGTAGGGCTTAGTCTAAAGGGATATCGCACACATATTCTATTTCTGGTCCACCCTAAAGACCTTTATTAAGATACTCACTGTTCCTCTGGGATCCTCTCCACTGCCCTGAGGGATTGTGGGTAACACACATAACTAGCGAGGGCCTGCATGAGGGAGTCTTTGATGTCTGGAACACAAAGCACACAGTGGCTGAAACGTTCCGAATCACAGGAACCTGCAAACGAAAAATCACCTACAATAATGTTGTGCGTCCAGTGTCTGAGGTTTAGTACATTTGCCCCGGTCCTGCTGTTATCATATATAAAATACAGCCGCTCACAAAAAACCTATAACTGCAGTTTGATCTCTTTTTCCATTTGTGTGAACAGATTTTGCTCTTTTGCGGTGACAACAGAAAAAACACTGGCACGACTTCAACTTTTTTGTCGTCCTTTTAAGAAATGTATCGGTTTGGCTGGCGTGGAGGTGGAAATGAGAGGCTGAGCGACCCTGAGGAGCCCCACACAAACAGAAATGCCAGGACTTGTTCGCGTTCGCGTGTGAGTGCGTACCAGCATCTGATCTCCTGCGAAATGCAGGCCTTGGATGACATTCGCATAAAAATGAGACAATGTCACTTAAAAAGAATGATACACGATCTCATTATATAAGCATGAAAAACAAAGACGGCTGATGAAAATGATACAATAACTTACATAATTAAAGCACAACAGGGAGATGATTCAAGGGTTTTTAAGGAATGAAAAAAATCATTGTCACACAGCTACACTTGCATTTATCTGTCAAAAATAAGAAACCTCTCAGATTTTCTCGTATTCAAGGATAACACTAGAAAATTACAATAAAAAAATACAATATTTTCCCATAAATTAAAGCTATGAATTACTGTATAGTAAAACTTAATCTTGGGAGTAGTATAAATCACATGATTATATTTTGGCTACATCTTGGGGGGGGGGGCATAATTATACAGTTACACAGAAAAATAAATTAACCTGGATCTTGAATGGAAAATTTCAAGGCTATATTAAGTTATCATTTCCCATTAAATTAGCTTCTAGCGGATTAGTGCTGCATTTCTCAGCAAGATTTAAATTATTTTCCCCTTTTCCCTGCAGGTAATAGAAATACATAAAGTATTAAGGACTGAGAGCAATAGGGAGAGATTCATGCATAACAGCCAAGAATGTTAGCTGAAACTCAAAGCAGGACAATTCATATCATATGAATCACTTACAGTTGTATTGTAATACAATAACCTACAGTAGTTCTTCACTGAATAGCGCTAAGCTACATAATAAGCCTGTTTCTGGATCATAGCCCTGGTCTGCTGGTTGGCTTACTGCGAAATCTGAGTTACAGAAGCTAATTCGGGTCATACATTTTCAGCGATGGGCGCCCCTTACCTGTGCCCACAATGCGAGGGTCTGCAAAGTGCTTGGCCAGGATGGCGGCGAGCTGCGTCAAGGTGTCCTCGTACCCTAGAGGACAGGGAGGAATTTATTCGGAAGTACACCATGCGCTCTTGATATCAACCTTTAATGAGCACATGGGTCTTTATCCAGAACACCACCATAACTGAGACACAATTATATTACATCTGCAACAAGAGAACAAGCAAGGCAACCTGTCAACCTGATGGCTGCCAATTTAATCCTTACAAACAAACACTCTGTATCACCTTTGAGCAAGGTGATACATCTAGTTGAGTAAAAAATGTATGTAGATAAGACCAGTTCAAGATTAAAACTTTAACCTACCCAATAAAAAATAGCCACCATTTAGATTTAGTTTCCCTTCTTTCCAAAAGCGTCCAAACAATGAATCTAAAGAGGAGAATCATTGTTCGACTTCATCTTGCTGGACTAATTAAGTTACCTGGCAGGTCCTCCATGCTGTTGAATGGGCTGAAGTAGTTTTTGAGAGCGCTGTAGCTATTCATAGCCACATTGAGGTAGAACTCTGGGGTGAAGGCGAAGAGGGAACCAGTGTTGTCCGCATGCTCAGTGGTCTGGATGCAGACCCTCAGGAGCCAATAGATGTCCAGCATCTTCTCCTGAAAAGTGCACCAGAAAGGGGTGTCAGCGTATAGCATTCAATTAGTCCAGGCCAAAACAAAATGCGTGATCAGGAGCAGATCCGCTTAACTCGATAACAACAGAAAACAGGAGCAGTACGCAAGATGCTTTACACACAAGCTGTTCGATCACCATAGTGTGTTGTCAGACAAAAAGCTACATTTATTTGCAGTTACAACAAAGCCTACTTTTGAGAATGCAATATATGTAACTATGAAAAGCAGAGTTTCTGATACACAGGTGGCCTCATTTCTGAGTGAGATATTTTTGGGTGTTTTTAAACCTTTTTTAACCTTTTAACCTGGCAAGAACTGCTTTGGATTGTGTTGACTTTGGAAGGGACAAGCCTTGAATTTCATTGACTTTGGCAGGGAGATTCTTCGTAATTCTTTGACTTTGCCAGAGAGATGCCTTGGATTTTGTTGACTGTGGCAGATAGATGTCTTGGATTTCATTGACTTTGGCAGGGAGACTTTTGGACTTTCTCTGACAAGGAGAAGCTTTTGCTGGACACCAAGATATGCTCCGCATCCCCCTGTTCCAAACCCAAGACTGGACAGAGACATACCTTGGAGTAAATGGTGGCATTGATCCAAGCAAGTCTCCGGCTCAGGTGGTTCAGCTTCTCTAAGAAGACCTTCTGGCTCTTCTTCAACTCCTCTAAGATGTCCGACCTCTGTAGAAGCAAGGCCGGTAATTTAAGTGCATCATCAAACTTGCTGACAAGGCCTGAAATAGACACGCTAACAGCCCTAGGTTTTCCATGGGTGGGGGTGGGGGTGCGTGAGGGCAGTTCAGGATAGACTTTGTCCTTCTTGGTTTTCCTTACCTTGCTTGGGCAGCGAGCTATTTTCTCCTCTGTGTCTTTGAGGGCCACCGCATACTCACGGACGTCATCCGAGACGACGACCATCTGAAGAACATCAGAAAACATCAGCTACCTCACTCCCACCCTACCCCCACCTCCACCAATCGTTTTTCATCAGCTGGAAGCTTAATATAAAAATCACAGCTGGTGGAATGACTTGTGTGCAACCTCAGTAAGGGGGGCTAAAATGGAATCATTAATTCCAAGCACGGAAACTATACGAAGAGGATGGCTTCAGGCTAATGTTCCTCCTACCACATTAAGGCAGCAGCAGCAGACCGGCAACACTACTCCTCGTTCAGACTTTGAAAACAGTACATTAATACTGGAGTTTAATCAAACAAGATACCACACATTAAAACTCCTTAGACAACCAGACGCATAAACTAGCTTTTGTTATAAGTTTTCCTGGGGAAGCTACAGAACCCATTACGGCATGAGTGCACCTTGAATACGATTTCATCACAGGGTGCGTGCACACACACACACACACACACACACACACACACACACACACACACACACACCAGGCAAGACAGAGATGGCATTGGTCTATATGCATGTCTCTGAGCCATGATAAGTGGAAGGACCTCATAATCCACAGTGGGAATATGCAAACTACGCGGTCAGAGCAAAGGCAAGATTCAAACCCCGGATCTTGGAGGTGGGAGGCAATGGGGCTACTCAATAAATCACCTTGTTTTCTATGAGGAAGGTGGCAATCAAAACGAATGTGTCCATCTGATTTTATGTATCCCTAAATCAAGCCTCTTGCTCCCTTTGACATTATTCTAATGAGAAGAACAGGATTTGCCTCATCTACTGTGAAATTACAAAAATGTCTCCCACACGACCATCCAGAGATGATATGAGGTCAGAAAAGTGTCACCCCAGAGACAAATGAGTGATTCCCCTTGAAGATATACTCCACCCCCCTAAGATAGGGGCAGCAGGCACCAACCAAAGGATAATTACACCTTCCTTTAAAGGACAAGGAAGTCACAGCAAGTGGAAAAGGTTGAGAGGTTTTCACAGCACATGTCACACTTTTCCATCTTAGCAAACATGGGAACCACATTTCGAAGACACAGCTGATTTGAGAACTTGAAAAAGCAGACAATTATTTTTCTAGGTGACACAAATCACTAATATCAGGTCTCAGTCACCAGTACTGAGACCCATCTCAGCAGAATTGGTCATTTATAAAAAATATAAAAATAAAACGTATATAACTCATTTGTCATTCTGGCGACATGAGGTTTTCCTGGTCTACAAGGAACAAAGACAAGCCACAATTTTATAATTAAGAATTAAAACAGGAGCTGTAAAGCCAGCATTGAAATTAAACTAGGACAGGGTTATATGGTTTTTTTTATTCTGTGGAAAACAAAAGATCAATCTGTTGGCTTAATAAAGAGTTTAAAACATCATGGGCTGTATAAAACCGTCCCATGGCCTGGTACTTTGAGACCTTTTCAAAATCGAGTTGCCACCTATCTGGTATTTTTTGAGATGGTCCCTACAGTAAAATTAAATGCAATGTCCAGTTTTTAGTCCATTTTTAGACCGCGTGGCAAATACCCTGCTTCCAAGTGAATAAGCCGATGAAATCCCTCATACTCCACTACAGAAAATGACTTATCATCCAATGCAATAACCTTCATTATTTTAGTCATATCTTTAGCTTTAGTGCTAACTTTTAATAGTGATAAAGTTTAAATACCAGCCAGCAATAATCAGGCTAAACTGACACATAAGACTGAAATGAATATTTTAGCAAATATCGGCCGATACAGATATGTTAACTGATATATCGTGCATCTGTAATATTTTTATTATATGGCAAGAGAAGAAAAATACCTGAAATTGGATACATATAATATACACTAGTGCTGTCCCAAACGATTATTCTTTAATTAAACGATTGCTCTGTCGATTATATTTTTTTCCGATTATTCGACTAATCCAACAACTAATTTTTCGATTGATCTGATGATAAATTTATTGATAAGCAATTATTTTCAAGTTAGTCATTTAATACAGTTTACCCCCTCCCCCCACACACAAATCTGAAATTTTCATTAACATTTCAATTTATTGATTAATTTTACGATTAATTAATTTTTATTAAACAGTATATTTACAATATACTGTATAAACAATTTATTAAAACAGTATTATTAACAAAAAAGGCAAATCTTAAGAGATTCAATAGGATTTCTATGTTAGACTGAAGTTAATAATCACTGCGATAGTTTTTACTTAATTATTTCAGTACTACAATTTGACTTTAATGTTGAAATAGATGCTAAAACATGGAAGGATTTCATAACTAGAGAAACATGTTTTTTAACAAACACTAGCAAAGGTAGCTTATAGTTAAGCTTACTTCAGCAAGCAAGGAACGATTTAGGCTACAGTGTGTAAGAGTAGTCATAAACGATAATTTGTCTGAAACAGCATTATTAACGTCAGTAGTCATTTGTCACCGCCTGTGACAAATTAGACAAAACTATATCGGAATTCAGTCTATAATTGATATTGAAGTTCGCGGACGACACAACAGTAGTGGGCCTCATAAACAACGAGGAAACCACCTATAGAAGTGAGGAGACCCAACCGATCCAATGGTGTAAGGTGAACAATCTCTTCCTCAGTGTGGGGAAGACCAAAGAAATGGTTATAGATTTCAGCAGAAGACCTCCTCAGCATGGCTCACTGACCATCGACGGCGTTGCTGTGGAGAGGGTGACAACCAGTGTGCGAAATACGGAGGGGTTCCGGGGGGGTCCAACACCCCTCATTAACCCATGAGACCCCCTGAAAGCCTCAAAAGAGAAAATGTAGATCGGTATTGCGCAATAATAGGGAGATGGGGACCCTCCCGAATATTGACGGATATTTCGCATACTGGTGACAACAACCAAATTTCTGGGGGGTACACATCTCTGAGGATCTCTCCTGGACCAATAACACCATATCACTGACCGAGAAGGCACAAACATGAGGAGGGTGAAAGTTCCACCCCCCATCATGTTCTCTTTTTATAGAGGCACCATTGAGAGTGTCATCACTGGCTATATCACTGTGTGGTCCGGAAGCTGCTCTGCCTCCTGCCGTAAGGCTCTGCAACGGGTAGTGAATACAACCAGCAAGATCATCAGCACCTCCCTGCCCCCCCCTCACGGACACTTTCCATACCCTCCTCACCCACAGAGCCATCAGCACTGCTGGTGACTCCTCCCACCCCTTACACTCCCACTTCAGCCTCTTGCCTTCAGGGAGAAGGTACCGGACCCTCCAGGCCCGCTCCACAAGACTCTTAAACAGCTTTATCCACCAGGCTGTCAGGATGCTGAACTCTGTCCATTACCCCCTGTCCCTGGACAGTAATATACTCACTGACTACCTCTTTTTCCTTTTTTTGCACTATAGTCTCCAGGTCTATTTACATTTGCACAACTGCCTTATATATTGTTTCAACTGCCTTTTTTGTCGATATCTCTCTTGCCTTGTCAGTTTGTCTTGTGTCTTGTTATCTGTCTTTTTATATAGAATGTCAATTCAAATTCAATCAAAATTTTGTAATCTACATTAAATTTTCTAGTGTTAATCGGAGGGTACGCACACCAGTGAGTGAGAAACGGCATTTCGGTCGTCATGTATGTCTTGCACATAAAATGTGGATTGACGATAAAATATCTTTGAATATAGTTTTAATGGTGCCGGCAGTGAAACAACTACCCTGCTTATTAGCGGAATAATTTTGTATTGTAAATGAAAACCATGCCGCAGGTCCAATAAATAAAATATTGTAGCTTTCGAGTGGCGAAGAGATCATCAGGTGGACAGTAAAGTTCAGTTATTAGCAGACTGTTTTACTGCACGATTCTTAAAAGAACAGCGTTAACGTGCTCCCGAGGGGATAAAGTACTTTCCCTTACAATACGTTTAGCTTATCACTAGTGCACTGCAGTTACAAAACATGTATGTAGTTTTACATGACGCGTCGACAATAAAATTCCACGTCGACGCATTTTTATAATCATCATCAATAATCGTCCCAGCCCTAATATACACACATCACATTATATTACATATTATATAATATTACACTTACATTATACTATATATTTTGGCACACTTTTTGTAACAGAAGCAAAAAAAAGCCGGTCAATGTTCGTACTGTTACTATACGGATGAAAGTATAGGAACATAACTCTTAATCATTGAATTCTGGTGTTTCATTAAAACCCATTGCCACAAGTATATAAAATCAAGCACCTAATCATGCAAGTGGTATTATTTCAAAGTAAAAGCATTTAGGAACAACAGAATCTCAGCCATGAAGTGGCAGACCACGTAAAGCAACAGGGCAGGGTTGCCCAGTGCTGAGGCACACAATTCAATTCAATTAATTTATTTTTATATAGCGCCTTTCACAACAAAGTTGTCCGAAAGTGCTTTACAGGGTTGTATTGTGATACATAAAACATAATTAGAGAGAGATAGAGAACAGGAAAAAGGAAGGAAGGAAACTGAATAAAGAAAGCCAGAAGACAACGGAGGAGAGGAACCAAAATCTCCCAAGTAGGGAGAAAAAAAAACCTCTGGGGGTCCAAGGTCAACTGGCCGCCCCCCCCCCGGGCCTACTAACATAGTGCACAAAAGTTGCTAACGCTCTGTTAACTCAATAACTGCAAAGTTTCAAACTTCCTCTGGCATTAACCCCAGCACAAAAACTATGTGCTGGCAGTTTCATGGAATGGGCTTCCATGGCCGAGCAGCTGCATGCAAGCATCACATTACTAAGTGCGATGACGAGCATTAGATAGTGTGGTGTAAAGCGTGCTGTCAATGTGGAAACATGTTCTGTGGAGAGACGTATCACGCTTCACTGCCTGGCAGTTTGGTGGATGAGTCTGGGTTTGGCAGATGCCGGGAGAACGTTACCTGCCAGACCGCACTGTGCCAACAACGTTTGGTGGGGGAGGGATAATGGTATGGGGTTGTTTTTCATAGGCTGGGCACTCTTATGCTGCATTCCATTTACTTCGGAGGTTCAAACTCAGAACTGGGAATGACATCACACATGAGTTAACCATGTTCTAGTACAGAAAGTCGGAAAGTTATTTAGCAATACCAAGGACCTGTTTCAAAAACCAAGATTTCTTGCTTAGCCGGATAACTTGTCGGATTTAATTTACCCCAGTTTAAATGGCCTTTAACTTCTTTCTCTCTTACATTTAGCCCAGACTACCTTAAATCTGACAAGTTATCCAGCTAAGCAAGAAATCCTGCTTTCTGAAACAGGCCCCAGTTCTAGCCCGGTTAATTGTTAGCCCTTCTTAGCAATATCTGCTATAACAACACATTACATGGTGTTTTGCATATAAAAACACACAGCAACGTGTCCACAGATAGTGGTAGGACAGTATTGTGTGTATGACCAATTGAATGAGGCACAAATAAGACGGCATTGCTAATAAACAGTAAACTACTACTTTAACTATTGGTAATTACAGGTTTAACTGTTGGTAAAGCCATCTTGAATTCTGAAGTCAGGGGTTGCTGGGAATCCACCATCAGGCACTGGTGGGCGATCTGCTCCACACAGGTAGAAACAGCTTCCTCACGGTCAGCCCAGATACCACCTGAGAGGATCACTAAATCGGGCATGGCTTGCAGCCCCTAATTGCCCCAGCCAGAGGATGGGAGAGTCTTCCCCAGCACAGCTTAAAGCCCACGCGGGGCAGCAGGTCAGGAAGAAAGGAAAGGGCAGGTCAGATGTGCGCACTTTCCCTAGCCCTCCCAATAGCAGCCCGGAGGGTCTGCCACATCCAGACCAAGCCCTGCCTGCCTGTCTGGGGGAAAACGTGCTTCCACCTGAACTGCTGGCCACAACCCCTCCATCATCGCTCTTTCACAAATTCTCTCTTATTCCTCATCTCCTGTGCTGCCCACCTGCCATAGATTTGCATCTTATTCCACCCTCTTTAGTCACATGATGCACAAATGTAGCCTACAATGTTCATGTCCAGGGCTGGCTCCATTCCAGAATGCATTAACCAATTCCAAACCAAATCAGGAAATGGAAATGGAGTTGGAATTAAAATCTTCCTGAAATTCAAATTCAATTCCAATTCTTCCCCCATCTAGATCATTAATTGTGATTCCGGGAAGTCATCGATGATTTTATTAAACATTTTAAAATGGAGGCACTTTCACTCAAAATAATGGTGAGTAACATTATCCCATTATATTGCCCAACAAATGCAAATTAACTGCATATTTTATCAAAACTGAGTTATGCTTGAAATCAGGTCTAGGAGGCTCTGTTTTATCCCATGACAAAATATCTCAGTTAAACTCTGCAAAGATTTTCAGATAACAGAATGGAAATATCACAGTAACTACAAAATCCACACTAAAACCAAAGCAAAACAGCATTTTTTTCCCCAGTGTCGGCACAGTGTTTGTCTTTGCTTTTGTAGGGCTCTGTCACATTACATTCAAGGGGAATGCGTGTGTGTGTGTGTGTGTGTGTGTGTGTGTGTGTGTGTGTGTGTGTGTGGACATGTAATATCCCCACAATGTGATTAAAAAGCTGTTATTTTTTTACCTTCTGGGGACATTTCATTGCATGTTACATTCACATTCACAATGCAAAAGATCCCATTAAACTGAAACATTCAGTTACAATTAGGTCCAGGTCTAATAATAACCCCATAAAACAAAAAGCAGTCAAGAAACAGGGCTCTGCCCTTATCATCGTTAATCTTCCAGACCAGCTCCAGTCATTGCACACTCAACACGTATGAGTGTTTTTCCAGCTTCATTGAAGCACTGAATTTGAACAGATACTGATAAACTCATTCAGTGTACACTGTTACCCCATTACCATGCAATACCTCATGGTTGTATATATCTCACTGTAAGCATTGTATCATTTTGCACATATTGTACAGTTTTGTACATATGGTACTTATTACAACATAATTTGCACTGATATGAACTTCTGAATTGCTAAAGGGACTGTCTGACCCTGCCTTTTCAAAATGTACATCACTTTGGATGAAAGTGTCTACTAAATAAATGAAATGCAATGAAACTATCTGCATATGGCTGGACAAAGAAACAGAAAAACAAAGGACAAAATAAAAAGCTGACTAACACTTTTTCAGGGGTTTAAGCACCTGTTCTGCCGACACCATTCGCAGGGGTTAGTGAACTAGCCACACAGATTAGGCCGTTTCCCAGGACTGGCTTAGGTGACTGAATTAACTTTGGCGTACGTGACAGAGCTGGAAGCTGCAGCAATGTCATTGTCAGCAGACAGCAAAACCTACAGGGTGACAAAAACATGGCCAAGAGGGGAAAAGCCGGGAGAGAATTTCTACAGTGAATATGCATCTGTACAGAGTACATCATGACATGGCTGTAAGCTGTCAGCAGTGCAGACAAACATATAACAGGGGTTTCTTAGTCATTCTGTCAACGCTGTTGAATTTTAACACTGACTTTTGTGGTTTTTATACAGCAATTAAGAGTGCCGAGATCATTTTTTGCCCATTATTCCGGTTCCCTTAGTCTTATTGCATTTCATAAATCGTTTTTTTTGGCATGGCATTAACTGTTTCAAGACTGAAGCCAGTTCTGCCAAGATCGGTTTACTACTGGATTCTGGTCTGTGATTCAGAATCATGTTTACAAGAATGTATAATATTTGGGTTTTAAGGTATGCGGTTGAACCTGCCCAACAGTAACTGATATTCCCAACCCGACATTCCATGGAAAAGAGCTGTGGTTCCATCTCAATCCAATGTCTTTTTCGTCATTTTGCCTTTCCAGGGACACCCTCTAACCAGCAAAATCCCATTCCTTTTACTAGCCATTTTCTGCTACGCTAGCAGTATCCTCATCTAATTCTGGGTGTCAGGAAGTTATCGCATGTAAGCCTTGCAGATATAAAGCTCAATAAACAGACACGCCGAGCCGGCCTCTCGCACGTGCGTATCTGCCGTCTGAAACAATAACATGAGATCCGAATCTTTGAGTCCAACTAAAAATACAGCACCCACAGCCTGACATTCCCTCTGAATCAGAGCAGCCCCTATCAGTTTTTGCTTTTTCAGAGCAGCCCCTTTTGCTTTTGAATTAGTCTGCAAATCTGATCTTTTCAACAAGGCAAGGCCGGGCTGTTAAAATATTTTATGGCCTTTCTGCGCAGGGGAAGGAGATGAAAGAAAGAGGACCTGTAAATATTTATGCATTCACACTGACTGACGTACAGCTGCACCGCTCCAGTGTCAGCAGTTGTATATTGTTGGGAGTGACATCAAAAGCTGACTTTAAATAAATGTCACATGGTGTTTGGGTCGTCCAAGTGTTACAGTCCGAAAACAAGTAATTCGATTCAGTGGCAAAGCTGCTGCGGAACGAGACATAACACCGGTGTTCTGATCAAAGATTATTAACATTTCACGCAAGCGCTACAACTAAATAAAAATAAATACATCACCCCAGAAGGACTCCAGTTTTAACAGGCAGACAGTCAAAACAGCCAATTTCAATGAATGAGTTAACGTATATAAGTTTACGTAAGTAAACACCAACAGATGCAGAATGCTGATGCGGTGCTTTTTTTCACGGATTGGGTCCTCTTGACACCACAGTTTATACTCTGCTGTTTCATTTTATGCTCACCTATCTACGACATCCAATTGCGGAAAGAAACCAACTCAGCAGAGCACGGACTGCAGTGATTCATGCACCTGCCAGCACATCAGCGTCCATTTCACACACCGCCACGCGTGAGGGTCCATGCTGACTGTGACGGCCATGCATCATGGAGTCCGCCCACGGCCAGCAGGTCTCCCAGACTTCTGCTGGAGGTTTCTGGCAGAAGCTCACAGGGCATGCCTAAATAATCAAATCAGGTACCAATCCCGTCTAAAACACCAGCTGTGTGCTACCCAGAAAAGCGGTCATCACGAGGTCTGACCAAAGATTTTGCTGATCCGTAACTTCTGGAACAGCTCCACTCTGAATTCACTCGGATCAAAAACCCCCAATCTTGCAAAGAAATCTGTGCATCTAAATCTTGACAAGCTGAAAGCAGCACTCGAGATGTAGAAGTTATGGACAAGAGCTACTGTGTTACGCTATCCGACAGTAATTCGTGTTAAGTGCCTCAGGGCAACTGCGCTGTGAAAGGCGCTATAAAAAAGAAAGTGAAATTGAAACTTAGCTGAAAAGTGAATAACAATGCCCTTGTTATGAGCTGGTTGGCTAAAAGATTTTAATGATTGTAGCCCAGGAGAACAAAGGGTCATACGTCTTGTCTCAAAAAGATGGATGCAAATCGAGGAACTTGAATGGATTTTGAGAAAATGTAACTAAATGAGGCTGTCTTTCAATGCTCCATGTCAACAGTATAGGCTGTGATGAAAACGGCATAAAAGATGTCTCACAGCGGGACTGATTTAGTGGCCAATATCCTTTCCTCCGAACACTCTCTGAAGGGTCCCACTCGTTAAAGAAGGGGGATTCATCACGGAATCCCTATCGGACACGAATGGGGAGCAGGCCTTAATAAGGCATCGAACACATACAGCGTGCACCTGAGACCTTAAAACAAGTTAGCAGACTGATGCTGGAGGTCCTAAAACAGAACGCCACGTGTCTGCTTCCTTATAATGAGAACAAACAAACCGGTGTATCTGCACAAACATCGACGTTGAAGGTAGTGCAGCTCTGTTCCCCCCGTCAAGGTCATCCAGCGATAGACAAGCTATTGCATAAGCCCCAATGCCCACCTGACTTACCACGACTTGTTAGCTATAGCCCGGGGGTCCTGAAAAATCAAAAGTCTAAGGGGCTCCCGTCTACTTCCTAAGTTAATTTTAACAGCAGGGAAAGTTCTGGAAAACCTTTCCTACTTACCTGTGCCTCCTTTAGGCCTCTTATTTAAGATCCTTACGTGATAAATGCTAATGCATATTATACCTTTTACACTACTTCCTGCTGGCAATACTACATAATAGTCTCCAGTCCCCTGAATGCTCTACATGCCTTGCCCTCACCAAACATCACAGGTGCCTCCCTCAGGGCCCTCTATTTCCCGCACAGAGAATGAAGCCTTTCCATGAGGAGTCAGCTGACTCCACTTACCTTTCCCAGCTGCTGGTGAACACTTAAGTTATACATCATCACAATGCCATCCAGAAGCTCGAGCAAGGACTTCTCCGTGATTGGCTGTTCGGGTTCTTCTGGCGGTCGCCCCAGCAACAGCCCATCGTTACCATGGCTTCCCTCAACTAGGTACGGGGGGTGGGGGGCAAGAGTAGGGGGAAGAACAGTAAGTTGTCTCTTATCAATCATAGATGTCATTTTATGTTTAAACATTAAAGATTAAAATACACATGCTAAAATAACTTTCTTCGTTAAGCCTATAATAACTTTCTCTTCCTTCTTAGGTTTTGTTTTCCTGCTAGATGTAATCTGCATTTTATGAATGGCAAGCACTACAGACACATATTTTTGACAGCATCCCCTGTTAGCATACTTACTGTCCTCCTCTGTCCTCTGCTCAACAGCTAAGGTACGAACTTTGACCTTTTCTGGGGGCCCCAGAGGTCGACGAGGGGTCATGAGACTGACTGCAGCAGTGCTAAGGAAGCGGTTGGCTCTACCCAGCGTTGGGGAGCTCAGCCAACTGGGCCGGGCCAGGGCTCCCCCAGTGGCCACTGCACCCAACGGCCGCTGCTGGTCACAGATAGAGACAGGTAGGCCTTCCTATTCAGCTGGCCCTCTTGCAATCATGTTTTAACAGTATCATTAACCAAGGATTAACCAAGGACAGTTATGAAGTACTCCAACCATACCTGGGTTGTTCCGGTTTCATCATCCTCATCCAGGTCATCCATGGAAGCGGCCTGGATCTCAGCAGGGTCAATGATGATGTTGGCTTTGGAGGCCAAGTCGTCTGAAACACATTGAGAATCCGACCAGCTAAACGAGCGGGAAGTGACGGAAACTCATGCCGGGGGACGGGAAGGATGCAGAAAAGCACAAGGAAAACATCCTGGTCAATGTATTACGATATATTCTCTCACATCCCCAGAGCGACTGGGGTGGAGGTGGGGGGGTTGGTGAAGACGAAACACACTCAATCTGACACACTAGCTGTCATAAACAACAACAGAAAGAAAAATACAGGTTCATTATTCAAATGCTTGACGATATAGAGGGTTCATAACACTGTCAGAAGTGACCTCTAAGTGACCATAAATTGTGTTTACTCAAGCGATCACCAAAGCCACAAATCAGCAACACTATAAAAATGAAAGGTCTAATCCATAAATCTGCAAGGCGTTACACCGATGCAGCCCCCACCCACCCAGCACGGTAACATGACACACATTTGCCGTTCACTCCCTACATCCAAAGCCACCACTGCTACTCACTGCCCAGCAAACTCAGCAAAGGACACTTATCCATCATAAGTCAGAATGCATTCAGGGCGCTACCCCACGTCACATGGCGGGGCTGTGATTACCCAAAAAAAAATACCACGTCCTCAAAGATGTTCCGGGCCACCCCATTATTGCACCAGACAGGTGTGACAGTGCTCTGAAATTGGCTCTTCCCATCTCAGTTTGCATAGAATTAATACAATGATACAGCCCAAAAAACAATGACATTAAAAGGCCCCAACCACGCTCCCTGTAATTAATGGGACGCATTTCCTGAGCTGTTAACAGCGCTGAATGTGGATGACTGCTGACCTGGATAAGCCACAGGAGCTCAACAGGTCACAGACTCAACATGATGTATGATGATGCTCTTTATTATTACCATAATGACCACTATGGTGGTAATAATGTTTTTCATAATAACTATGATTTTTATGGTCCACAGTATTACCACTGTAATTATGACCAATAGACACTATGGATTACTATCTCTACTACTTATTACTTTGATCATAACTGACATTAAAACCAGCAGTATTCACAGTCTGCGGGTCTGCAGGTTGTGGAACTCACACAGGGACCTAGAAATCTGCCAGGCAGTAGCAGTAGCGAAAATCCTGTATCGGTGTTTAACTGCTCAGCATTAGAAATAGCATTAAAAGCAGAGGTGATCAGCATTAAGAGCACAGAAGACGACGGTGCGCTACATGAAATCAGGGCTGCTTTGGTAAAGGCTGAGGAAGCCCTATTAGGTAGGTTTATGGGAAAAGGCGCCGTTTGATCTTCTCTGACGGAGACATGAGTAACAGCCCTGTAAAAACCAAACTGTCTCAACAATGTGGACCCCACACACACACACACACACACAGACCTGTATTCATATCTTTGTAGGGATCATTCCTTAAATTTCTATGGGAAAAACTCTAATCCCAATCACGACACCATTAACCCCTACCCAGCCCTAACCTTAACCATAAGTAACCAAACAAAATATGAGACTTCTGGCATTTTAAACTTTTTGATTGCATTCACAGATCTTTGTGGGGACCTGAAAAATGGTCCCCACAACATCAAAATAACAGGTTTTTATCACATTGTGGGGGACATTTGGTCCCCACGATGTAATATAAACTTAACCCACACACACCAAATCACATCCTAAATTTTTCACTTTAATCTCACAGGTTCAATCCCTGAGACCCAACCAACCATATGGCTAATTTCCTGGAAAAAAACAACCCAGAAAAGGGAGGGAGGGGTGGTATTTCCAGACAGCAAAAACAGGAGGCCGACTTTGCCCCCCCCCCCTCCCCCTCGAGCCCAGCTGCAAAGGCCTCGCCTTCCTTCGTTACCAAAGCAGTGGTCGATATCCATCAGTCTTTATTTCCTTCTGGGTACCGAGCTTCCACGCTTCCACTATCTGCCCGACGCCTTCAGCAGATAACGGGCATTACCAAGGCGATACGATAACCAATATGTGCCTCGGGGGAAAACAAGCAAATGTGTCCAGATCTGTAATATGACAGGACGCTGCCTCTCCAGCTTTGTGGAAAGCGAGATTTGCACTTAAGGATGAATTACTGCAAGAAAGCCTTCATGTTTATCCAATTTCGCTCAGTTTTTCTTCCGTTCTTGCACTTTAAAGAACAATATAAAGTGTAAGGCACAGGATGCTTTAAATCTTTAAAATACAAAAGGCATATATAGAATATTCGCAAAGAACCATTCTGTCAATGTTACCGAGAATATTACTATTAACTAAAAAAAGACAGAGAGTTTGTATGTAAAAGCAAAGCTGGTGAATGATAAGAGATCATAAGTCAAACATCCTACTGAGGATTTAGTGAAAACAGCAGCGGCAGCAGCCTCTGGTACATTAGAAGCAGCCGATGCATTATTTAGGTTCTCATAAGATTTCTGAGGAAAAAGGAAGCACTACTCCCTCTAGTGGAACTTCCAGGAATACACATTTGTGTATGTTATGGGACTACTGAAGGGATCAGAAATATTTCTTAATTTTACATTTCAGTGTTTAATTTAGGGTGGGTCCACAACCTGCCCCTCCCCTCCAGGGTGGGGGTTTGAATTCAGGCCCAGTGGAATTTGAATGTCTGTGTTTATGTGCATGTGTGTCTGTGTGTGGCTAGATGTTTGGAGATTCTCTCCATGTTTAGGTAAGTTTTCTCCAAGTACTTCACTTCACTTTTCTCCCAGAAGCCCAAGAGTAGGTGCCTCTTTAAATACGTCATTTAGATGCTACACAAAAACTTAACTGTTACAGGGCACTCACCCTGAATAACACTGGTACTATCTTACAACTCCTATTCCAATTTTAACAACACAATGCTTGCAGTTAAAATTTAAGACCAGCCATTAATCTGATGTTTTAATTTCAGTCTTTCCTTCGGACTCAAAAAAGGAACAAACCTTTCAGGGTTTTCTTTAGGTGAGACAGCAGGCCTCCCAGGCGCTGAAGGTCGAAATAATCCACCTTCCCGTTGTAAAACAGTTGTGGTGGAACATAACCCTCTAACAGTCAGAAAAAGGAACAGAAACGGGACAGAAAAGTGTAATTACTTCACAACCCAGACTTCAAAAACGCTTTAAATACTTTGTGCCTAAAAAGATTCAGCTCAATTCAAATCAATTCCATTTATATACAATCCCCTTTCAACACAGCCACTATAAATCACTTTAAAATTCTGCAAATACATTACAAGAAGATTTAAAAGTAATTTTATTTGGGTGACATAAGTGCCACTCAAGTAATCAAACACCAATTAAGGCCTGAATTTGTACCTATTACCTCCTTAACTGTGGTTAGAGAAACTTCCGGAGGAACATTTAAAACCTTTACCAATATGTGATTTCAACCTTTCGCTTTAACAGAAAATAGTTTTCATTTCCCCTTAGTGCTTTATTATAGCAATAATAATAATTTTCCAATGTTTTTTTTTTAAAAGGCTTTTAGTTCACCATTAAAGTAACGAGGCTAAGAATGAACGATGCACAGTTGCAGTCGTGTCACAAGGTCACCCGCCCCAGTAATGGACTGGCTTTAATGGGCCTCCGCTGTACCTTCACTGGAGATGCTGCCCGCAGCCTTCCTCTTGCCCTCGTCCCAGCAGCTCCTGACAGCGGTGATCAGTCGGTGCAGGAAGCACACCATGTACTCAGGAGGACACAACACCGTGGGGTTCTGAAGATCGCGGCAAACAAAGCAAAACAAAAAATAACGGTGCCAAGTGTAAGACACTCCCAGGCTGGGAGGCCGCAGAAGCACGTCCCCTTTCGATCACTTAGGTAACTTTCACGTGATCATCTGGAATGCGGAATCCTTACCCCTCTGTTGCTGGCGTTCTCCTGAAGGAACTTGCGGAATTTGTTCAGGAATATATACCGTGAAGCCTCCCCCTAGAACAAGAAGGCGAGGCTGGCCATTTTTACCAATACTACAACCACTGTCTTGCATATTTTTGTGTATATTAGCCCGCTTCAAAGTTTGTGAACCTCTAAATCACTCTCCAGCATTAAAAGGTCTATGAATTTTATCCGATCTTATGGTACTACTAACAAAAAAAATTCTGCCACATGGTTGACTGCTGTGTGAGATTTTTCACTCAAGACAGAACAGTATGTT